>CM035417.1:153878128-153885628 GCA_020310875.1 Ceratopteris richardii | reverse complement strand
GGAGAGCTGTCTAGAATTTGAGTTAGAAGTATTGATTCATCCAGATTTTCAAGCAAGGAAAAAATAATTGTCATTGCAAATTGGAATCTCAGAAATGTAAGGGAGCTCCTAGAATACCTTGATGAGGTATCATCTCAGTGTAGATTCTCAATTGATGATGCAATAGTTAACATTAGATCAGAGAAATCATTATCTTGCATAAGTTGCCTGCCACCAAGGGTGATTAAGTTCCAACCTTTAAGATTGTAACAAGTTAACCCTGACATTCTTACATAATGTATCTTCCTCTAATAGAAGCTTCTATTGATACTTCCATTGAATTTCTTTGCAGGATGGTGACAAAGAATGTGTGTTAAATTATGAATTTTAAATGTCTATATTCATATTTGCATTTTTTAATTTACTTTCAAGATTTTGATAAGGTCCTTATTGTACAATGATAAGAATATAAACCAAGACATTCTTAGATATTTTTTAGGTCCTTTATTTCATATTTCCATTGATTTTTATTTGCAGGAGTAAATTGATGACTTCAATTATTCCCCTTCATCTAAACTCATATTGGCATTTTTTTGTTTAATCTTAACATTCTGATGAGGTTCCAACTAAGAAATAATTATACATGAACTTGCATAAGTTAATTCTAGATGAACAAGAGATCTTGATTTCAATATCTAATTTCAATTGAATTATTATAGTCTATCAAAGGTGCACATGAGTCTCAATTAAATAATTTGATTCTATCCAACTTTTCTGCCCTCAAGTAATGCAAGAGAAAATATCATGGTACACATAACAAGTAATATAAGAGAGGGTGGAGAACCTGGTGCAAATTCCAATCCAAGGTTTGGTATTTCAAAATTAGAAGAGCATGACTTAAGGCATAAAACAGAGGGGACGAGATAAGAGAAGATGATCGATGCAAGCGACTAGTGCAATCTGAACTTGTCGGATGGCCCTTATCGCTTAGATCGGTCGTGTTTTAGCAAACTACCGCGAGAGACTTCAACAAGTGACCTTGCGTAAAGATTTGACTCATGAGTATAAAAACAATTAGCAACAGCGATGAAATGGATAATACGACCGATGCAAGCGATAGGGGCAATCCAAAATTCTTCAATTCCCCGTATCGGTTGTGTCCTCTTAATTCGTTATATCCTTCTGTATCTTCTCCAATTTAAACTTTCCAACAAGAATGAAGTTAGAAACCCACAATGCAGTCATATTTGTGACACGAACAAATTTAATTGGACCATGCAATGAGCTTTTGTTTAACTCTCAAGAGGTTCAATACAACTGTATATTTCTCAAGGCATATAAATATTGTAAAGGCAAATAAATATGGTTACAATGACCATCTTCCAGATGAAGATTGGCATAAGTACATACAATTTGTACATAAATAAATCTTCCAACCTATGTTAGTTTTACAATAGATCTCAATCTAAGACACAAAAATGATTCAACCCTTTCTATCCTTTTTGGAGCCCTATTTTCTATGTTGCTTCTGTCCCTTTTTGGAGCTTTTAGTTTCACTCTTTTTGTTGGTCCCATGCTTTAATGGTGAGTGAAGAGGAAGCCCTTTCTTTTTATCTTCAGACTTTTTTTATCAGGTGGAGGGGGTGGAGGTGAGTCTGGATCATAGGGGCAGATTGCATGTTTCATGATGCCATTTATTGCTCTCTCTATGATCAAGATGATCTATGCATCTTGGTAGTCTGATAAATTCAATTCAAGAGTGTAAAACCTTCTTTCGAAGAATCTTACAGCATTTGCAACCACTCTCCAGCCACATGATGTTGAGTCTCTCTGCAATGGCACATGAATTTGTATGTACCCAAATTTCTTTTGTTCATTCAATTTAGCAATTCTATAAAAATTCTGATCAATATGCATCTTGAGAAGCTTTGCAGCACTGCATTGTAAACTAAAAATCAGAATGGATGGCATGGCTCTAAAATAGAGAACAACAAAATGTATAGCAACTTACACTTTGCAATTCCCATGTTGTGATTGAAGAGAATTGAGGAAAAGAGCTTGATATGCATGGAAGTCAACAATAATCAAACTCCAATGGACCCCGTCAATGAGTTGCATGTAAATATACTTTCTTAAATGAAACAAATATCTTTCCAAAATGAAGATGAATACTTACTTTTCAATATATGGGTAGATAACACATTCTACCTCTTCTGTAAAATCTTGTAGAAAGGACTTGGCATCTCCATGTTTATGCAAAAAACATTGTGTCACCAGAGGATCTAAAATAAATACTTTTCTTTGAACCGCTTCCTCACCTTTTTGAAGAAGAACCCTAAAAATCAAGAAATAAAAATTCAGTTAAGGAACTAGAAAATTAAGCAAAACAAGAGCACTTTAAGGCCTCTAGATATACCTGAGTGAAATGTTGACCACACTATCTGATATTTCAACATGAAGCTCCCTCAACATTTTGTTGTCTTCAGGTCTAATGTCAAGAAACCAATCTTTTTGCCATGGCATTGCAAGGATTGCTGCTTGCTCCCTTTAAACATTGCCTTCTTGATATGGCTTGATCATATCTCAGTTGAAAAGGAGGAAAATGTTCATGTTGAAGACGAGCATTTCTTAGAGCTGACACTTGAGGGAAGCTCAAAAACTATGAAAGGTGTCATGGAGATTGTTGAGGAGATCAATGTCCAAGCAGAAGAAGAGAAAATCAAAGGTTTTGATGTGGCCACTTTTAAAGCAGAAACTGCAATAAGGGAGCCAACTGAAGAAGTTCAAGTGTCTGAGAAGTCCCTACTTCTCCAAAATCTACCTTTTTACTTTATCTCTGAAAAAGATTTTATACCTCTATTTTACATTCAGGAACTTTTCAATCTAAGGGAGGACTACTGCCTTGCAGCTATAGCTGAGTCAGAAGAAGTTGCAAGGAGATTCATCAATAAGAAAGGAGAAAGAAAAGAAGAATTTTTGCGTCTTGATTTGGATTTGTCTAATGAAGAATTCAAAGATTCATCACAAGCTCTTTCAAAATGTTTTGAGAAAGCTATCTCAGAGAAGCCAAGACTTGCTGATGAAGAGTTTGATGAGCATCAGAAGCAACTTGGAATATACTCGTTTGGGCACGGCTATTCATTCTTGGATGTTGTTGAGGACAAAGGAACAATTTGTATTGACTCAAAAGAGCTCATCGAGGAGGAAGATGAGGTCAAAGTATGTTGTTTAATATATTCTTATGAATTAAAGGTTTTGTCCAAGATCTCCATTTTAAGTGAGAAATTGACCACGATTGATGCAAGCAATAAGGCCCATCGGATAATTTCTATTGGGCCTTATCGCTTGCATCGGTCGTGTTCGGACTTGAAGAGGAAGATGAGGTCAAGGTATGTAGTAAAATATATTCTCATGATTTTAAGGCTAAGGAGATGAGATGCCACAATCGATTTTCTCCAAGGTCTCCATTTAGACTGAGAAGTGGATCACAACCGATGCAAGCGATAAGGCCCATCGGATATTTTCCATTGGGCCTTATCGCTTGCATCGGTCGTGTTTGGACTTGAGGAAGATGACGTCAAGGTATACGGTTAACTATATTCTCAAGAATTTAAGGCTAAGGATATGAGATGGGACCGATGCAAAATCTCTAGCTTGTATCAGATTTGTCCAAGATCTCCATTAGAAGTGTCAGAGATCGATCACGACCGATGCAAGCGATAAGGCCCATCGGATATTTTTTGTTGGGCCTTATCGCTTGTATCGGTCGTGTCTAGGAGTTGCATGCAACATTGATAATAGATATCTGGCTTGTAAGAATTCCCCTCATTCATCAAATGTTACATGTTTCTAGGTAGTTTGCAAAGAGATATTGATGACGACCAATGCAAGCGATAACAACCGTCTGAATTTCTCAAAAGACCCTAATCGCTTGCATCTTCTAATTGTTTCAAGCTACTTCTCATGACTCCTAAAGTGTGCTTGCACTTCATCTAACCTTGTTTTTCATTTTTACCACAGTTAACTTTATTGGATGAAGACAATTACCTTGGCAGGGGCAAGGGAACAAGAAAAGCCATAGAAGAGAAAGGAAAAGCAAAGGTGGATACTCATTCTATTATCCACTATCTTCCAAACTTGAACCCAAACACTTTTTGTGTTATTCACAAGCACTATAGTGAGAAGCCAGACTTTGCATTGTTCTGCTTGAGGACTCTATCAAAATACATGGGTTTTACTCCAATACCCTTTAATGCTTTCAGAGTTTTGCTGCTTGAAAGAGCTGCATTCAGAATTTTTGGATATGCCCCAGGACTCAATGCTTCAAGGGTAGGGTACTTTCTTTTTCATTCAAGCTATGCAATGGCTGCAGGGGTGTTAGATTTAAAAAGCATTGCCGAATACAGGAGAAAAGAGTTCCTCAGATATAGAGGTTATTTGCCAGAGCCAAGATCTTTAAAGAGGCTCAAGGAATGACTTCATTTTTTCAAATTCAATATCTCAACAAATGTACATATACAGAAATTGCCCAATGTGATATAAGACATTGCAAAATTTTTTGGTGTAATTGATCCATGGCCTAATAATAATTTTATTGATTCTCTAGTCAAAGTCATCTGATGGTAATAGACATATTTCTTTTCAAAGCTTAATACATCATGAAATGTACATACATGACATCTTTATTTCTCAAAGAAATAAAAGACATTGCAAATATTAAAGCTCTATTTGAAATGTAGTCTTTTTCATTTTGTGATATTGATACATGATGATTTTGTCTGCTGATAGCCATATCCTTCTGATTATATTTGGCATGAGGTCCTTTGTAATTGTCTTCTAAAGAACCAATCAAAAAGCTCTCTGAAGGCATTGCTCTTTGTTACTCCTCCTCCTTTCCTTGTACACCTAAAGAAGCTTGTCCTTGCTTGATAATGAGATTTTTCCATGCCTTGGGTGTTCTACATGGCAAGTGGTTCTTTTTCTGCAAAGAATGCACCATGCACAAGAAGAATATGCTAGAAGAGCAGAAGAATCTCATTAGATCTTTATTTCAATAAAAAATAAATAAATTGAATAAAATATCTTTGGAACTCACCAAGTAGTATGTTATGTCTTTGGAACCCCATGCCTCTATGATGGTTTTTATAGGCTCTGTGATTGCCTTTCTGAAATCCGTCATATAACTTTTTGATGTTACCTGCTGCCTCATGATCTTAAAAAGATTATCTAGTTTGACCCACATCTCCATTCTCATTTTTGCTATTTCTGGTTTGCTTTTTACATTAGTCGTGACCTCACAAAATTTTTTCCAACAATTCCACATGGCATTTAGTTGTTTGTCATCATGGTTGGTGAAGAATCTCCTTGCTTTTGCACCTCCCATTGAGACATCCTATAGTACATCACCTGTATTTTGTGAAAGCTTTGGATCTTTTCTTAGATGAACATCACCACCATGAAATCCCATTTCTGAAAGAAGACATTCACATTTTTTATGCAATCATCTGCAAGAGTTGTAGGCTTGATAGAATATGCATAATCCAAGTGAAGACGGACCAACTTGTCAATGATTCTTAACTCTACATGTAGTGTACATATGTGTACATTTGTCAACGCTATTGGAAGTATGGGATCCCAAATCATTGAAGAAGATGAGTAGTTATGAAGAATAACATTTTGTCTGGAAGGAGCCTCTTCAGCCTCAGCTCTAGCAATCCGTCCATTTGTGCCTGGGCTTTGCATGCAGTACAAGCAAGGGTACTTAGAATTTTCTCCCCCACTTATACCAAACATGCATTTGAGTGTCTTTAGGTCTCCACTCAAATGCCACTCAACTTGAAAGTTCCCGTAGTCTTTGACATTCAACAATTCTCCTGCATGATGCTTTTGGATAACATTTGGAATGTTTGTTTGTGAGAATAACCATTTAAGTGTTTTATGGCTCTCAGATGGAACTTGAGCACAGCCAACCCACCATAACTCCATTTCTGATTGTACTTTGAGAGATGGAGTATCCAATTTCCCAAGGCTATAGTCCAAAGCTTTGTTCATCAGTGCAATACTTATTCTCTCCATCTTTTGATGTTTTTTAAGCTTAGTTTCATCAAGTTTGATTACAAATCTCAATAGACCAGAACATTCATGTTCTTTTATATTATAGAACTGAACCATGTATGTTTGAAGTTTTATAATATCTATCCATATGTTGTTAAATGCATTGTAAGTGAAATGTAACTTTTGTTTTCCTACTTCGTAACGCATGTTACCGTGAATATGTTTATATTCACCAAATACTAATGTGATCTTCTTATTCAAGCAGAGTCGAAACTTTCCTACATGATGGGGTCCAGGCAATCCAAAACTTCTAACTTTGTTAAATTTTAAAAATTCACACCAAACTTTTGAAATTGCTCTATAACCTTTCCTACTCACTCCGACACTATCACAAATCTTCTGAATTTGAGATAGTTCTAGTAACAGATTCATTTCTGTCATGAGCTTTTGAAAAACAAAGCGTTTCAAGCATGTATTTTCATTTAGTTTCAATAGTCTTAAAACATCATTTTGACTCAAAATTTCATTACAAAAATGTACGTGCTCAAAACTACTCGACATATTGAAACCTAGCACATTTGTCACATGATCTTTAACAATTTTCATTCTTTTCATTTTCGGCCAGATTTTTTAGTCAAATCTAAAAAAGGTTTTACTCGTTTTGACAGCATTCTCAAACCTATAGGAGATTCTTTCATTTTTTTAAAGACTCTAACTGAGAAGATAAAGTGGATAATTTGTTTTCTAGCTCCCTCATATGTAAATTCTTCTGATGTAGTCTGTTTTGTAAACAATTTATGTATTGTACATAATTCCTTGAAATATCCTAGAGCCTTGGACAATAGCCTTGTGAACCATCCTCACCATCTCCCACAAATCTAATCAGATCATGAAGATTATGAAAAGGGGGTACCTTCCAGTTTGTGGATCAATTGGATAAACAGATCCATTTATCCACATGTCGATATGTTTCTTGCCTTCTTTTTGCAATCCATCCACTTCAAGAGGATGAAGAGCCCTTCGAAATACTTTTCTTGTCGTCGCATACTCCTAACTAACTGCAATTTTGATATGGAACTTTTCACAATGATTTCGATTGTTTGAAAGCTCAGTGAGAGTATTTGGGTTAACGTTCTCCATGGTCTGCTATGAAAAATGACCCACAAGTGTCTAAAATGACGTGATAGAGAGAAACAGGCCTGCTATTAAAAGTAGAGTAAAAAAGCGACAAACGTCATCCGCACACATTATATAGGTCCGTGAACAAGAGGAAAATTTCAATTTTGATCAGCGCCCGGTGAGCACAAACTTCAAGGCATAAGATATCACACAAACTTTTCATGATTATCATACGAGTTTCTCTCTCTTCAAAATTTGCATAAGATACGTTTTAAATAAACTTACACATAATTTCTTAAAGGATTTGACAACTTTAATCCAGATTAAGCACAACTAATTGAAACCCTT
>CM035417.1:153865628-153870628 GCA_020310875.1 Ceratopteris richardii | reverse complement strand
ACTGCTTCGAGCATGATTTCTCCCAAATGGCTGAATGTAATGTTCTGAAATTTTGTATGCTTGTAGAAGACCTTGAGCTGATTCCAACGAGCTATTACACTCTTGATTTGGTTCAGTGAGCACTGAGAAATGCTCCTTGGAAGTTGACAGACTTGGAGTAGGAGACTCAGACAAAACAGAGATAATGAATGTAAGTATTTGTATTATATCATATGCATGTACATTCCCATTGGCATGATAGACATAGCACAATGGTACTCAGAGGTGTAGGCTATGGAGTATACCTCACACACTCACTAGATAGTACAGAATAGCCTCGGGATATGAGCTCAAGCCCCCGCGACTTTTTGATTGCATCTTTTATAGAGAAAGAGTTGAGATTTGAATTTGAATTCAAATTCAAACCTCCTATATTCTCTACTCTAAAAGTAAGGAGATATTCTCTCCAATCATACCATCCAAATTCCACGACTAATCAAGTAGGTATGTGTTACAGGTAAATGCCAAGTCATATAGACTTTTACAAAGAGTGAAAGGTAATAACATATAAGCATGGGTTCTTATGCCTTATCCTTTAAGTGAATCCTTGATGATATTTGGCCAAGCTTATCTTTCAAGGTCCCAAAGTTTCAAGCCAATGTGTGTAGGCTTGACTTGCACCAACAGCTCCCCCTCAAGCCAAACACTTTGGCTTAAGTCTTCTTCTTCTTCATCTTTAGTCTTCAATCACATCTTGCAATCCAATCATAGATTTGAATCTGCATAACTTCTTTCCATCCAATGCCTTTGTAAGTAAATCTGCACATTGCATATTAGTAGACACATATGTCAATTGAATCTCTTTGCTAAGTAGCTAGTCTCTCACATAGTGGTAATGAACCTCTATGTGTTTGGTTCTAGCATGATAAATTGGATTAGCTGCAAGGTGAAGAGAGCTAGTGTTATCTCCAAAGATAATTGGTGGTCTTGTATATAGACCTAACTCTGTATATAGAAGCTTCAACCATATAGCTTCTTGAGTGGCATTGGCAAGCCCTCTACACTCTGCTTCAGTGGATGAGAATGCCACTGTAGGTTGCTTCTTGGCTGACCAAGAAATAGGCTTATCTCCTGCAAAACAAATGTAACCTGAGGTGCTTCTCCTATCATCCTTGCATCCTGCCCAATCTGCATCTAATTAAACTTTAATGTCAATATCTGATGTATAAGGAAAGTACAAACCATGACTTTGAGTTCCCTTCAGATACTTCAAGATCTTCTTTGCTGCCTCTAGGTGAGGTACCCTTGGTTTGTGCATGAATTGACTAAGCACACTAACTCCATAAGCTATGTCAATTCTTGTCAAGGTAGCATAGTTCAAACTACCTACCATACTTTGATACCCTGTGATGTTCTGGACTTCTTCTCCTTCATGAGCACTTAGCTTTAGGTTGACCTCCATTGGAGTAGTAGATACCTTAGCATCCTGCAAACCAAACTTCTTGACCATATCCTGCACATACTTCTTTTGAGTGATATATATACCTGAGTTGGTGTAGACTAACTCAAGACCTAAGAAGTACTTTAATAATCCAAGATCACTAATCTTGAATTCTTTCATCATCTGTCCTTTGATGTGCCTAATCCCATTGACATCATTGCCTGTAATGATGATGTCATCAACATAGATACACAAGTAGATTACCTCTGTACTACTTCTCTTTATGAATAGAGAAGTGTCTGCTTTACTCATTACAAATCCTTGGTCTTGGAGGTAGGTTGTCAACCTGTAATTCCATGCTCTAGGTGCCTGCTTTAAACCATACAGAGCCTTCTTCAATTTACAAACGTAATGTACCTTTTTTGGGTCTTCATAGCCAGGTGGTTGTGACATGTAGACTTCTTCAGATATCCATCCATTCAAGAAAGCATTCTTGACATCTAATTGGTACATATTCCAATTCTTGGATGCAGCTACACTCACTAATATTCTGATAGTTGGCATCTTGGCCACAGGAGAAAATGTCTCCTCATAATCAATGCCTTGGGTTTGTGCAAAACCCTTGGCTACCAACCTAGCTTTGTACCTGTTGATTGTTCCATCTGAATTTCTCTTTAGCTTGTAGATCCATCTGGATCCTATCACCTTCATAGAGTCTTTCTTGGGTACCAAGTCCCAAGTATCACTTTCCTTGAGAGCTTCCATCTCTTCATCCATGGCTTCTTTCCATTCTGGTTTGGTAATTGCTTCTTCATAAGTACTTGGTTCTTCATTCAACAAGTCCTTTGCAAGATATACAGAATGTTTAGTTACAAGTGATGTGTCATACCCAAATCTGATAGGCTTCTTTTTTTCTCTCTGAGATCTCCTCATTGCTTGAGTTGAGGATTCTGGTTTATCTTCTAGTTGCTTCATCTTCATCTTCCCTTTGGATTTCCAAGCCTTGAACTCTTCAAGATTTATTGTATCATCATCATCTGAGCTTGAATCTTCTTGCTGAATTGGTTCCTCCTTGGTGAGCTTTGGAAAATCTTCTTCCATGTCATAGGGTAGACTAATCTTCCTGTATTCATTTTCATACCAAGAGTCATTCTCATCAAAGATGACATCTCTGCTTACCTTAAACCCTTTGTTTGTTGGATTGTAGAATCTGTATCCCTTTTGGTTCAAATCATAACCAATGAAGATACATTTTTCAGCCTTGGGGTCTAGCTTTCCCCTTACCTGTGAGGGAATATGCACATATGCTACACAACCAAAGATTTTGCAATGATCCAGAGAGGGTCTCTTACCATGCCAAGCTTCATATGGTGTCATGCCATCAAGTGATTTGGATGGCAACCTGTTTATGAGATAGGTGGCAGTGGATACACTCTCTGCCCAAAGATAATTTGGTAACTTTTTCTCATTAAGCATAGACCTAGCTGTTTCTACTATGAGTCTATTCCTTCTTTCAGCTACCCCATTTTGTTCAGGTGAGTACCTTGTAGTAATCTCCCTTTTGATGCCTCTTTCCTGCAAGAAATCTTCAAACTCATTGGAGAAGTACTCTCCTCCACCATCTGACCTTAGCCTCTTCAAGCTTCTTCCTGTTTGATTTTCAACAAGTGCAAGATACCTCTTGAAACAATTAAACACTTCATCTTTATGCTTCATAAAGTATAAAATGGTCCATCTGCTATAGTCATCAATGAAGGACACATAATACCTTGAACCTGAAATGGAAGGATCCTTGCTAGGTCCCCAAACATCTGTGTGTACCAAGTCTAGGTAGTCTTCATGCATGAAACCTTTCCTTGAATAGGGTAACCTGTGAGACTTACCAAATTGACATGATCCACACTTGTAAATCATGTGTTGCTTGGACAAATTAGGTATCCCAAGCACACATTGATCCCTGCACATTTGCTTTAGGGTTCTTTCACCTATGTGCCCTAATCTCTTGTGCCATATTTCTAACTCTGAAAGTGTCTGATCCTTGTAATTATACAAAGCAATGTTCTTGGTATCTTCTAGCTCAAAAATAAACAATCTACCTGATTTCTCCCCTTTGGCTATCCTTCTGAATCCATGTCTTGGGTCCTCCACATATGCTCCATGTTGTGTGAATCTGACCTGCAAACCTTTCTCCACAATCTGACCAACACTCATTAGATTCTTGGTGATGGTTGGTACATAGAGTACCCTGCTCAATAGGTTCTGGTTACCATCACATGTCTTTACATTTCCAATCTTAACAACAGAATGTTTAGTGTCATCACCTGTTTGTACCTGATGTTTCCCCTTGGGCTCTTCCAAATCAGAAAGTAGTGCCACATTGCCAGCTACATGGTTAGAACATCCTGAGTCAATATAAAATAAATGATCATCATTTGTACCTGCCTTGGAGGTCATATTCATGATCAATAGGGAGTCATCTTGCTCCTCTGTGTAGTTGTTGTAGTCTCTTCTGTTTCTGAATCCACCTTGGTAATTACCATTGTGGTTGTTGTTGTAATTGTTGTTGTATTGGTTGTTGTATCCATTGTAGCTTTGATGTTGGTTGAATCTGCCTCTCCCTTGAGAGTATCCACCTCTTGAGTAGCCTCTTCCTCTCTGATTTTTGTAGTTTTTGTAGCATTCATCTGTGGTATGATTGGACAATCCACAAATATTGCATGGTGATGAGTTGTAGGGTCTCCCCCTACCTGACTTACCTCCTCTGCCTCTTCCTCTAGATGATCTACCTCTCCCTGCATAATTAGCTTGGGAGGTAGAGCCTTCTTCATCCTGTTTCTTCCCTTTACCTTTATCTTTAACTTTCTTATCAGTATAGAGAGCAGAGGGGTTGTTACCTTTTGATTGATCTCCTACCTTTGTAAACTTTGCTTCATGTGTGAAAAGTTGGCCCATAAGTGTTGTGAGATCTGGGGTATGCATGTCCATATAGAGGTCCATTGCAGTGGTGAAACTTTCCCACTTATCATCTGCCTTGACTCCATTTGTTACTTGCCTGACTATTTGCTCCTCTTCAATCTCCTCTCCAATGCTTGCTAGTTGGTCTGCCACATCTTTAATCTTTGTCACATACTCTGAAACTGATTGCTTGGGCTGCTTCCTAAGGGTTGTGAACTCAATCCACAATTGATTCTTTCTAGCCCTTGTGTTGGAAGAAAAATAATTTGACAAGGTTTCCCAAGTCTCTTGGGAAGTCTTACAATTCCTTACATGAGGTAAAAGAAAGTCAGATATAGAGTTTAGAAGGTAAGACCTTGCCAAAGCATCCTTTGCACACCATTGGTTGAGTCTTTCATGTTCATCCTTTGTGGGTAGTCCTCTGGTCTTGAATGAGGGCAATTCCTCATCCCGTGATATGTATCCAAACAAGCTCCTTCCTTGTAGATAGGTCTTCATTCTCAATGACCAAGCTTGGTAGTTGTTCCTATCCAATTTTTCAATGAATGAAGGAAATCCATCACCCATGATTACCTTCTTTGCTCTGATACCACTGTTGAGAGTGATGGTTGGATGCACTCAAGAA
>CM035417.1:153858128-153860628 GCA_020310875.1 Ceratopteris richardii | reverse complement strand
CTGAATACAAAAGTTTAATCCAAATTGCTTCTTGAGTGGCATTACCTAGCCCTCTATACTCTGCTTCTGTAGAAGACAATGCAACAGTTGGTTGCTTCTTTGTAGACCATGAAATTGGTTTGTCACCTGCAAAAGAAATGTATCCTGAAGTGCTTCTCCTATCATCCTTGCATCCTGCCCAATCTGTATCTGAATAAACTTTTATATCAATATGTGAAGTGTAAGGAAAGTACAAACCATGGTTCTGTGTACCCTTGAGATACTTCAAGATTCTTTTGGCAGCCTCTAAGTGAGGTATCCTTGGCTTGTGCATAAATTGACTTAGCACACTAACTCCATATGCAATGTCAATTCTAGTTAAGGTAGCATAGTTCAAGCTACCTACCATACTTTGATAACCTGTAATGTCTTGGACTTTATCACCTTCATGGGCACTTAGCTTTAGGTTCACCTCCATTGGAGTACTAGCTGCTTTAGCATCCTGCAAGTGAAATTTCTTCAACATGTCCTGCACATACTTCTTCTGAGTAATGTATATTCCTGAATTAGTGTAAAGTAATTCCAGTCCCAAAAATTACTTCAATAATCCAAGATCATTGATCTTGAATTCCTTCATCATCTGGCTTTTGATGCTTCTGATTCCATTTACATCATTGCTTGTAATGATGATGTCATCAACATAAACACAAAGATAGATTACCTCTGAATTACTTCTGTTAATGAACAGAGAAGTGTCAGCCTTACTCATGACAAAACCTTGGTCTTGGAGGTGTGTAGTTAGCCTGTAATTCCATGCCCTAGGTGCCTGCTTCAATCCATATAAAGCCTTCTTTAATTTGCAAACATAAGTTACCTTCTTAGGGTCTTCATAGCCAGGAGGTTGTGACATTTAAACTTCTTCTGAAATCCATCCATTCAAGAAAGCATTCTTGACATCCAATTGGTACATGTTCCAATTCTTTGATGCAGCCACACTCACCAACACTCTGATTGTTGGCATCTTGGTCACAGGAGAAAATGTTTCTTCATAGTCAATGCCTTGGGTTTGTGCAAAACCCTTGGCTACCAATCTGGCCTTGTACCTGTTAATTGTGTCATTAGAATTTCTTTTCAATTAATAGATCCATCTGGATCCTATTACCTTCATGGAGTCCTTCTTGGGTACTAACTCCCATGTATCACTCTCCTTGAGTGCTTCAATCTCCTCATCCATAGCTTCCTTCCATTATGATTTTGTGATTGCTTCTTCATATGATCCTGGTTCTTCATTTAGCAAATCCTTTGCAAGATAAATTGAATGTTTAGTAACAAGGGATGTATCATACCCATATCTGATAGGTTTTCTGCTCTCTCTTTGAGACCTTCTGATTGATTGAGTTGAAGATTTTGGTATGTCCTCAAGCTTCTTCATCTTGATTTTGCCTTTGGACTTCCATGCCTTGAACTCTTCAAGGTTGATTGTATCTTCATCATCTGAACTTGACTCTCCATCTTGAGTAGGTTCCTCCTTTGTAAGTTTAGGAAATTCTTCTTCCAAATCATAGGGTAGTTTGACCTTCCTGCATTCATTCTCATACCAAGAATCATTCTCATCAAAGATCACATCTCTGCTTACCATGAATCCCTTATTGGTAGGGTTATAAAACCTATAACCTTTTTTATTTAAATCATATCCAATGAAAATACATTTTTCAGCCTTTGGATTTAGCTTTCCTCTTACCTGTGAAGTAATGTGTACATATGCTACACATCCAAAAATTTTGCAGTGATCCAATGATGGTCTGTTACCATGCCATGCTTCATATGGTGTCATCCATATCAAGAGAGAGTCATCTTGCTCCTCTGTGTAGTTGTTGTAGTCCTTTCTGTTTTTGAATCCTCCTTGGTAGTTGCCATTGTAATTGTTGTTGTAGTTGTTGTTATAATTGTTGTTGTGGCCTTGGTGATGGTTGAACCTTCCTCTAGACTGAGAGTATCCACCTCTTTGGTAGCCTCTCCCTCTCTGATTTTTGTAATTCCTATAACACTCATCTGTGGTGTGGTTTGACAAACCACAAATGTTACATGGTGATGAGTTATAGGGTCTCCCCCTACCTTGCTTACCTCCTCTGCCCCTACCTATTGAAGATCTACCTCTCCCTGCATAGTTGGCTTGGGAGGTAGAGCATTCATCTTCCACCTTCTTACTCTTGCCTTTATCCTTAGATTTCTTATCAGTGTATAGGGCAGAAGAGTTGTTACCTTTGGTAGTATCTCCACTCTTGGTAAGCTTTGCTTCATGTGTGAATAGTTGACCCATGAGAGTTGTAAGATCTAGAGTGTGCATGTCCATGTAGAGATCCATTGCAGTGGTGAAGCTTTCCCATTTGTCATCAGCCTTGATTCCATTAATTACCTGCCTTACAATTTGTTCTTCTTCAATTTCTTCTCCTATGCTTGCTAACTGATCTGCAACATCTTTGATCTTGGTCACAAATTCTGAAACAGCTTGCTTAGGTTG
>CM035417.1:153833128-153838128 GCA_020310875.1 Ceratopteris richardii | reverse complement strand
TGTACATATAATTTAAAGAGCTTTGCTATCTGAATCTTCTCTTTATTTCATGAAATTGATCTTCAATCTTTTCTTCATCTCTTCACTTCTAGGCTTTATATAATCACCAATTGTTGATTGTACTGCTCCAACAACTCCCCCTCAATCATCAATTGTGATTACCTGCATCTTTTTTATTTCTGCCATATCTTTAAATCTCTGCAACTTTGGTCCATCCAAACTTTTTGTCATCATATCTGCAAGTTGATCTTTTGTAGGAGTATGCATAATCTCTATTTCTTTATCAACAACCTTCTCTCTCAAAAAATGATATTGAATCTCAATGTGTTTAGTTCTAGCATGAAATACATGATCTGCTGCCAAATATAAAGAACTCATATTGTCTCCACAAATGATAGGAGTACTCTGAGCAATATCAAAACTTTTCATAAGAATCTTTAACCATATTACTTCCTTTGCAGCTTCTACCATGCCTTTGTATTCTGCTTCTGTAGATGATAGAGCAACTGTATGTTGCTTCTTAGAGCACCATGAAATTAACTTATCTCCCACATAACACAAATATCCATGTGTTGATCTTCTATCATCAGAATTACCTGCCCAATCTGCATCACTGTATATTTTGACTCTTGCATCTGAAGTAAATCCATAATACAAACCTCTTTAAGTGTGCCCTTAATGTACCTAAGTACTCTTTGTCCTGCAATCCAGTGTTCCTTTCTAGGACAATGCATGAATTGAGATAGAACTCCAACTGCATATGATAAATCAGGCCTTGTTAATGTAGCATAAATCAAGCTACCCACCAAACTCTGATAAATTTTCATATCTTTGAATTCTTCTCCTCCATATCTACTCAATCTTTGATTCACTTCCATTGGAGTTGGTGCTATCCTGCAATCTTCCATTTTAAACTTGGTTAACAAATTTTTCAGATACCTTTCATGAGTTACATATACTCCATGTTGAGTATATGAAATCTCCATTCCCAAAAAGAATGACAAATTTCCCAATTCACTGATTTTGAATTCTTTCTCCATCTGCTTCTTAATCATGTGTATACCTTTGTCATTTGTTCTTGTAAGTATTATGTCATAAACATAAATACAAACATAAATAAAGCCATCCTCACTTGCTTTGACTAGCAAGCTACTATCTGCCTTTGATGCTTGATATCCAAGTTCCTTCAAGAACTTTACAAGCCTATAATTCCATGCCCTTGGGGCCTGCTTCAATCCATACAAAGCTCTCTTGAGCTTACACACATAATTTGGATACACTTGATCTTTGAAACCATCTGGTTGTTCCATGTAGACTTCATTTGAAATAAAACCATTCAAAAATGCGTTCTTCACATCTAATTGAGATAATTTCCAACCTTTGCAAGCAGCAATTGCTATATGTCCTTATGGTTGTCATCTTTGCAACAGGACTATATGTTTCATCATAGTCCACACCATATGTCTATGCATATCCCTTCACAACAAGCCTAGCTTTGTACCTAGATATACTTCCATCTGCAAATCTTTTTGTTTTGTAAACCCACTTACATCCAATGATCTTCTGACTATTTGGCTTAGGAACTAAATCCCAAGTCTCATTTTCCATCAATGCATCATATTCCTCTCGCATAGCTTTTTCCCAATTCTTCTTCCCTTTGGCTTCATCATATGTGGATGGATCTTCATCTGCTTTTAACATGTAAGCATAATCTTTAGTAGTCAAGGATGAAGTATCATAGTTGTACCTTGTAGGTTGCCATTTATGCCTAGATGACCTTCTGACTTCTCCACTTCTTGAAGTTTCTGGTTCATCACATTCTGGATCAAATCTTGGCATTTCTTCAACTTCAACATGTACTTCATTATTCTCATCTTCATCAAATATTTGAACCTTTGATTTACCTTTCTTTTGATTCACAACTTCTTCAACATCTGCATGCACATTAAGTTTACCTGCATACCAAGTGCCTTGCTCATCAAATGTAACATCCTTGGACACAAGGAATTGCTTTGTGGATGGACTCCACAACCTATAACCCATCTGCTTGTCATCATAACCAATGAATACATACTTTTCTGCTTTAGGTTCCAATTTATGCCTCAAATGAGATGGCACATATGCATATGCCAAGCAACCAAATAGTTTACAATGATCTAAGGTAGGTCTCTTACCCCACCAAGCTTCATATGGTGTCATACCCTGCAAAGCTTTACAAGGTAACCTATTGACCAAATATGTGGCTGTGTTTATAGCCTCAGCCCACAAATAATTTGGACAATTTTTCTCCTTTATCATGGAACTAGCAAACTCAACAAGAGTTCTATTTCTTCTTTTTGCTACCCCATTTTGTTGAGGAGAGTACCTGCAAGTAACCTCTCTCTTTATACCTGCATTCCACAAGTAATCACTAAACTCATTAGAGAAATACTCTCCCCCTCCATCTGATCTTAGTCTCTTCAACTTTTGACCTGTAATTCTTTCTGCATATGCATGATAGTGTTTAAATGTATTAAACACTTCTGACTTATCTTTGATCACATAGATTGTGATCCACTTGGTAGCATCATCAACATATATGACATAATATCTTGAACCATTTATACTGAAATCTTTTGAAGGACCCCACACATCTGTATGTACCAATTCAAGTCTTTCTGAATATATAAAACCATGCTTATTATATGATTTCTTATGAGCCTTACCTAACTGACAGGCTTCACATTTGTATGTCATATGTTGACCTGCAACATTAGGCAATCCAAGCACTGAAGCATTATTTATCATTTCTTTGATACCTCTTTCATTAAAATGTCCAAGTCTTTTATGCCAAAGATCCAATTCAGACACCTTTTGCTCTCCATATGTAAACATAGCATGTCCAATATTACCTTGTATCTTTAATGTGAAGAGCCTTCCTTCCTTCTTTCCTGTAACAATTTGTTTGTACCCTTGACTAGGGTCTTCAACATAAACTCCATCATTAGTGAACCTTACCTCATATCTTTTTTCCACAATTTGTCCTACACTAATCAAATTCTTTGGAATTGTAGGAACATACAGAACCTTACTCAAGAGAGTACTTCCATCTTTGGCTTTGACTGAACCAATTGACTTTACTTTGTGCTTTGTATTATCACTTGTTTGAACTGTATGATTAATTGCATTATGATCTAGATCAGTCATCAAAGCAATGTTTCCACTCAGATGGTTGCTACATCCTGAATCAATATAAAATACTCTCATGTCTTCATGTGAGGCTTCACATGTTGCATTCATAATAAGAGTCGAATCTTCTTTCTTATCTGATGCATAATTGTAGTAGTGTTATTATAGGATTGATTTTCAAAGTTTCTTCCTCCACCTCTTCCAAAAGAATTCCTACCACCTCTACCTCTAAAGTTTCCTCTCTAATATCTGCCACCTCTTCCTCTTTGATTAAAGTTCTGATTAAAATTACCATTGCTTTGATTATTATGCCAACAATCATGAGATAGATGATTGGTCTTACCATATATCCAACAAGCTCTGACATTATCTTTGTTATTTCTGGCTCTTCCTCTACTTCTGCCACTTCCTCTTCCTCTTAGGAAGTTTGCTTGACTTGAAGTACCTTCATCTTCAACTGATTGTTGCTTTCCTTTGTTAGCTTTCTTCTAGTCTTTAGAATACATTGCATGACCTACACTCTTATCAACATCTCCTTTGATATCATTCTCAAAAGTTAGCATATGTCCTAACAATTGATTCAAATCAAGAGTGAAATGATCTAATGAAAGTTCTATAGACAAAATAAAAGGCTTCTTCTCATCTCCTCTAAGTCCTGTGAGAATTTGTCTTACCAACTTATCTTCTTCAATATCTTCATCAACTGCACCTAAAGAATCAGCAATGTCTTTCATCTTTGTCACATAATCAGATATTGATTGTGAAGCCTTCTTCTTGAAGGTAGTAAACTCTACCCATAATGAAGCTTTCCTTGATTTGGTTGTATTCTGAAAATGCTCTTCCAAAGCATTCCAAATGTCACTTGCACTTTCAAGTCCTCTGATATGAGGAAGCAAATAATCATTTACTGCCATGTAGATTATGCTCCTTGCTTGAGCATCCTTCTTCATCCAAATCTTTATATCTGCAAGCTCCTCCCTAGTTGGAACACTAGGATCTTTAAACTCTGGCTTTTCTTCCTCTCCAGTTATGTATCCGATCAGATCTTTGCTCATAAGATGAGCTTCCATTGTCATAGACCAAGCTGGATAGTTTTCTCTATCCAACTTTTCAATTTGGAGACTATCTCCCATCCTTGCTTCACGTGTAGTCTCAAATCTTTAGTCCTTATATAAGGAATGAATGTACCTTGGCTTTGAATGTTGCTCCTTCAGATCCTTTTGATAACCTTTATGTGTCTTCCTTCAGTCTTCCTATCACACTTTATTCTTTTGAACCTTCGAGATGTGAAATTTGTATGTCTGCAGCAGTTGGAGTCTTCCTTTCCTCAATTTTGATACTTCCTGCTCTGATACCACTGATGGAGAGTGTTAATTTCCAAAAGAACAAGCTATCCTTGATGTTAGACCACCTTTATATCAAGAATAACTTTAAACTCCAACCAATTTGGAAGACAAGCACTAAACTATCAAGAAATTAGCTAACTGTGAAGGAAGTCATTTCTCAGAAACGTCTGTTGCACATTAATCACTCATTGACTAATCATTTGTGTAAAGTTTCTGATAAAACTTTATAGAATGTATCGCCTAGAGATTGCGCACCTTCTCCAAGTTAAAACACTTCAAAAGCTTGAGTAGATTATGAGAAATGATTCAAAAATCTACCTATGTCTAAAACTGTCTCCCTGTAGAGTCGACTTTGACACCTGCAACTTCTAAGACATGCTTCTCCCAAACTAGAACCCGTTTAAGCAAATGCTTTTAGCCATAGATGGCTTACCTTCCAGCTTAAATTTTGACTCCTCATTTTTGTAAAACTTTACACTATGCACT
>CM035417.1:153673128-153828128 GCA_020310875.1 Ceratopteris richardii | reverse complement strand
TGGTAGTGTAGTTGATGCTTCCATAGAATTTGATCCAATCCTTGAGAAAGTAGTACAACCTAAGCAAGATAATCAGGTTCAAAATGTAGAGAATACTAAGATGGAGATCGATCATCACAACATTAGCATGGAAAGCCCTTATTCTCCTAAAGAAGATGGAGACTATGATCTAGACACCTAGCCTGGAAGAATCCATGCAAACGATTTTCCAAACCTAAGATTGCAAGATTGAGAACAATCAAGCTAGTGTGCCTAGCACTAAGCCAAATCAAAACACCTAGTTTGAGGTGATCCGTCACTTTAGAAATTACCAAGCCAAAGAATGCAAAGTACTTATAGCATGTCTTGGGAGAGAAAGAGAGAGAGAGAGAGAAAGAGAGAGAGAGAGAAAGAGAGAGAGAGAGAGAGGGAGAGAGAGAGAGAGAAAGAGAGAGAGAGAGAGAAGGCAAAAGGAAAAAGCTCTGATAACAAGGAGGATTCAAAAAATTTTGTTATTGCCATTGAAGATAACAAGGAACATTTCTACCCATTTAAGTTTTTCCAAAGAAAAATAGTAATATAATGGTGTGTATCAATGTGAAAAAGGTTGACATAGCTACCATCATACATAACAAGTGACTAAAAAGGCAATTTATGATTTCCTCAACAGATTCTTTGAATATAAACAGATGGCAATCAAGTGGGATGATAATCACAAAATAGCATTTGCAACAGAATGGGATGTATAGATTTTTAGAAAAATGTCTATTGGACTTACTAATGCACCAGCCACATTTCAACCATTGATATGCTAGGTATTTAGGGAATTTTCCATGAGAACTATGGAAAGTATATGTAGAGTATTTGTGTGCTTAATCAGAACAAAGAGAGAAACACTTGAATGACTTATGAAGAATTTTTCACAAATGATCATCCTATCATGTCTACTCAAACGCAAAAATATGTCTCTTCTTTGTGCACGAGAGATGAATTTTGGGGCATATAGTGTCTAGCAAAGGAATATCTATGGATGAGGATAAGATTTAAATCATTGTGAGTTTGCATCAGTGAACCATAATGATGGATTTGAAAGTGTTTATAGGACTTTCTAGGTATTATTGACAATCCATCCACATGCATGTTATAATAACTAGCCCATTGTATGCTTTAATCACAAACGTTGAGTGGCAAAATGATTGCGAGAAGGCATTTAATGATTAATTATCTTTTGTGCCCATTTTGGAGCATCCATAATTAACTAAAATTTTCCACGTGGATGTTGATGCTCCCAAGTATGCGATAGGTTGTATATCCTTGATCAACCAACAAAAGATACCTCAATGGACTTTCCTATTGTATATGCAAGCATACAATTGAATCAAGGAGAAAAAAGTCCATTACCATAGCATGTGAGGGATAAGCATCATCTACATACTCAAAAGTTTAGACAATACCTGAAAGAAAGTTGAAGAAGCTTGGAGAGGCTTGGAAAGTTGATTTGCCAAGTTGTGAAGCTGGTCCAGCAAACCAGCAAAAAATACCTGAAAGAAAGTTGGAGAAGCTTGGAGAGGCTTGGAAAGTTGAGTTGCCAAGTGGTGAAGCTGGTCCAGCAAACCAGCATAAGACCAACCCTAGCCCTTTGGATATGTAAAGTTGCTTCAAATCAACACTCTACTTAATGTACACATGTTTAGAGTCTTTATATAGACTCTTGAGGATATGGCCAAGCCTTTTCTTCATGAATTTGAATTCAAAATTAGGTGGTTTTGGTAGTTTAGATTGATTGGAATCTTTTCCTACAATCTAGGAAGAGAGAAAGTTCAAGGCATATCTACTTCTTGAATGATTGATTGAGAATCAATTTCAAACACTTCTAGCTCGTAGATTTTAGGCCTTTTACTCTTTCCTTTTACAAAGGTAAATACCTTGAACCTTACAAGAAATGATCATAAGCGATCAACCAATTAATACAAATAAATAATATGCACATAAGTGTTATTCTTCAAGGTACATATATGGCACCATCCAATGATGGATTTGATGTAGAGCATATCCACCTCAAGCATAATGCAAGCTTGATGTTCCAACAACTCCCCCTCAAGCTAGAGTATGCTTGAGTCTTCATTCTCTAATATGTTGAATACCTTCCATAGCTTTGAATCTACAAAGCTTTATCCCATCAAGATCCTTTGTCATCATGTGTGCTATTCGCTTGTCAGTAGGAACAAAGTGGTTATTGAATTGTGTAAGCTTCTCTCTTACAAAGTGGTTATTGAATTTTGTATGCTTTGCCAACTCCCAAATTTGAGTACAAATCCTTGAGTCATATTGCTTCTTGACTTGCAATAGTTAGACCTCTATATTCTAATTTAGTTGAAGATAAAGCAACTATTTTTGAACTCCATGGCACCAATTTTGAACCTGCAAATAGTAAGTATCCAGAGATACTTCTTCTATAATCATTTGCTCCTACCCAATCTGCATCTGAATAGATTTTGATATCCTTATCTAAAGAGTAAGGATAATAGATACCTTCATTAAGTGTCACTTTGAGGTACTTGATTACTCTCTTTGCAGCATCCATGTGTGCCATTCTAGTGCATGAACTCACTAAGCACTCCCATACTATATGATATCTCTGGTCTTGCATGAGTAGCATATATCAAGCTACCAGCTAAGCATTGATACTCTTTAGGATCATCAATCTGCTCACCTTCATAAATACTTAGTTTATGGTTCAATTCCAAAGGTGTACCTACAAGATTTGTGTTCTCCATTTTTTAACTTCAGAAGTAGGTCTTGAATGTATCTTCTCTAATTTAGATACATCCATAAATCACTTGCATACCTAGGAAATATGTGAGCTCACCTAAGTCACTAATTTTGAACTCCTCTTGCATGTGTCTATTGATCCTTTGAATGCCATCCATATCATCGTCTGCCACAATAATATCATTTACATATACACATAGATAGATAACCTCGTTTTGATCATGTTTGAAGAATAAAGAAGGATCTGAGTTGCTAGGTTTGAATCATTAATCTTGATGGTATCTAACCAGATTGTAATTCCAAGCTTTAGGATCTTTTTTCAATCCATATAATGCTTTCTGAATTCTGCAAACATAAGTTGCATGATTAGGGTTTTCAAAACCTGGTGGTTATGACATGTATACCTCTTCACTTATCCAACCATTTAGGAATGCATTTTTTATATCAAGTTGGAGGGGCCTCCAATTTCTTGCAGTCCTTATACTTATCAATGTTTTGATTGTCCTCATTATTGCAACTGGTGAGAATATTTCCTCATAGTCTATACCATGAGTTTGTGAGCATCCTTTTGCAACTAATCTTGCCTTATACCTGCAAACCGATCCATCTGAGTTTCTTTTAAATTTATATAACCATCTGCAACCAATGACCTTTTGATTCGGTGACATTGGAACCAAATCCCAAGTGTTCATCTCCTTCAATGCATCTATTTTTTCTTTCATGGCCTTTTCCCATTTAGGATTTCCTTTTCCTCTTCATAGGTTGAGGGTCCTCTCAAAATTGAGTCCTTTTCCAAGTAGATTCAGTGCTTTATAACACATATGCAATCATATCCATACCTTTTTGGTTGTCTTTTCTCCCTCATTGACCTTCTAGGTGCTTGCTTTAAGCATTTTCCATACTCTTGCATCTTTGCTTTGCCTCTTGACTTCCATAGCTTGTAATCCTTTTCCCTTTCATCTTGATCATCATCTGTCTCACTTCTTGGATCTTGGACCTATGTATCATGCTTGCTTCCTAATTGATGAGAATCAGAATCAAGATCATATGGTAGGGTTACCTTTTGTTTGTTATCATCATACCAAGACTTGTGTTCCTCAAACACGACATCTCTACTTGAAGTGAATAGCTTGGTTGAAGGATTACAGAAAATGTAACCCATTTGAGTTGAATCATACCCAATAAACACTATCTTCCTTGCCCTTTCATCTATCTTGTCTCTTATTTTTTATGGTGCATGAACATAATCTAAAAAACCAAACACCTTGCAATCTCCAAGACTAGGTTTTCTCCCATATCATGCTTCATAAGGAGTCATACCTTGAAGTGATTTGGGTGGTAGTCTATTGACAAGGTATACAATAGTTGAAATAGCCTCTTCTCACAGATAATGTGACAACCTCTTCTTTGCAAGCATTGTTCTTGCTGATCCAAGCAATGTCTTGTTTCTTCTCTCTACAATTCCATTCAATTGAGGAGAGTACCTAGTAGTCACTTCCCTCTTGATACCTTTATCCTACAAGAACTCATGAAATTCTTTGGAGAAGTATTCTACCCCTCCATAAAATCTGAGCTTCTTGATTGATCTACCTGTATGATTCTCCACATGTGCTAGATACTTTTTGAAGCAATCAAACGGTTCATTCTTACTTTTGATAGTATAGAATAGTCTATCTACTATGGTCATCAATAAATGAGATATAATACCTTGATCTTGCCAATGAAGGTTCTTGGCATGGCCCCCATACATCTATATGTACTAAGCATAATAAGTTTTTTTTTTATCTAGCCTTTATGGTTGAGTGGTTATCTTTGTGCCTTCCCAATTTAACATGCATCACATCTGTTGATCATGTGTTGCTTTGATATGTTTGGCAATCCAAGAACACTTTGATCCTTACATATATCCTTTAAGGTTCTTTCTTTCACATGAGCTAGCCTCTTATGCCACACCTCAAGCTCACTTAGGGTTTGAGACCCAAAGCTGAAATGAGCTATGTTTTTGGTTTCTCCTACTTCAAAAGTAAAGAGCCTACCATGCTTCTCACCTCAGTCTATCCTCTTGAATCCTTGACATGGATCTTCCATAAAATCTCCATGTTGGGTGAACCTAACTTGCAAGCCCTTCTCAATTTTTGGCCTACACTTATTAGGTTTTTTGTAATAGTGGGAACATAGATACCTTGCTCATAATATTTGTCCTACCATTGGAAGTTTTGATATTACCAATCTTCTCCACACTATGCTTTGTGTCATCCCCTGTTTGAACTTCATGTCTATGCTTTCGACTTTCCAAATCAGATATGAGAGCTATGTTGCGTGAAACATGATTTGAACATCTTAAACCTACGTAGAATAAATGATCATCTTCTTTACCTTCCTTGTGGCTTAGATTCATCAAAAGCAATGATTCTTCATGTTGTTGGTCTTCAAAATAATTATTGTAGTCCCTTTTGTTATGACCTCTTGTTGGCAGCAGTCAAGGCATCTCAAGACAAGGGAGCCAACATATGGAATTGGAGCAAAGAGAAGGGCCAAGTAGGCAAGGAAGTCAAAGACGATCCGCCAAATAGGCCATTCAATTTTCCCAAGCTAATCCCCTTTTAATAGTGATTTTCATCACTACATGAACATTGTAAATACTGTTTTGGTAGATTAGACTCCATTTTGTTCAAGCGGAGGAATCCTTAAGCTTGAGGAGTATTAGAAGTATTGATGTACCAATTTTCATAATTTTTAGAGCTCATTTGAGCCCCCAAAATAGCCTAGGAACCTAATTTTTAACTAGGCCGAACACTATGTCTGGACAGAGCCACTAGCTAGTCAAAAACTATAAAAGGAGCTAAAGAACTCATTTTTGGGGGAAACTAATTGTAATTCAAACAAAGAAGAGCTCTTGTCATAGTTTTTTGATCTTAATCAAAGCTTCTATTGTCTCACTCTTCGCATCGTGATGGACACATCCATGATTGACTGAAATCACACCGAAAATTATTGAAAAAGTGTCGATCGTGATTGACACCATCGATCGCGATTGACAACGCTCACGATTGATGCCATCAGTCACGATTGACTCTGTCGATCGTGATTGATAGGCCATGATGGACAGCTCTGTCCATCGCGATTGACAGCCCTGTCGATCATGATTGACGGGCATTTTCGGCCAAATTTTTATGGATTTTAATTTTCAAAATTTTGTCAATTTTGGGCATACATTTCAAGCAATGGATGCATAGTGAGGCCTCGAAGGAATAAATAGAAAGATCATGTTTTCCTGTTAGCCTATTTTAATCATGTTTTAACCTTTGAACCCTGAACTGTCATAACTTCTTCATACGAACTCCGTTTCTAGTGATCTTCTGCTTGTTAGAAACCTTGTTTCAAATCCCACAAAAGCATCCACTGGCTTTTGTAAAATTAATATGACGATTTATAAATAGGGTATTCTGAAGTTGACCTTCTACGGGGATGAGACATTTGAGGGATCTCTAAGGGAATTTTCATTAAAACAAAGCAAATTGAGTCTTTGAAGTGCATGCATGGACATGGTCTGTTAAGTCAATTAAATTGAAATCTTGAGCTAACTTTGGGACTCTTACAGGTCCATTGAGATCATTGAAGGGCATCCAAAGCACTAGCATACTATAAGCTTGAGAATGGGGTTCTTGATCACCTAGGAGCAAGGGATAAGCTATTAAATGTGGATTATTCTCAACTCCCTTGGTCAATTCCTAGCTTAGGCTAAGTGCGAGTAGTGTGAGAAGTAATTCAAGGAGACGATAGGCATCTATCAAGTTGAAGACTCCTTAAACACTCAAGTTCAAGCAGAAAGATAATCTCTTTGTGATCCAACACTTTAAAGGAAAGAATTTAATGTGGTACGATCAACTTAAAGTGCGGCAATTCACTTAAGTATTATTGACGATGTGTTATCAGACAAGAGCAAAAACACAATAATCTACTAAAAAAGAATCAAGTGAGTGACACAAAGCAATCTATAACGAGGTTGTACTTGGGGTAAAATTGGGGTTGTTCAATCATGCATATGAACCTTAGATCAAGAGGAAATCTAGGGAGAGATAGAGAAAGCCTTAGGTCTTCAAAGGCTAGTGTCAATCATACTACTAGGTCTTGGGCCCAGCAGTTGAGCAATTATCCACACTATCCTAGCTCTGAGTCTAGCGAATCAGAGATGTCTTATGGTATGGAGAGACCCATAGGAATTTCAGGTATGGCTTACTTAGAGAAACCCGAAGGCCCTTATAAAACTCAACTTGAATACATTAGGACCAACCGATAAGGTGCTCGCATCTATGAGGATGGTCTAAGAAGATCTGTTTTCCAAATTAAAAACTCTGATCAACCCCTTGGACTAGAACATCTAGTCGTCAAATTTGATAATGGTGCATACCTAGATAAGGAAGGAACAATGTACATAGTCACCAACCAACGGGATACAATAGATGAATTTGGTAATGTGATTCCAGAGACAGACATAGGTGACATAGAGCAAGGGAACATAGGAAGAGAGCCTAGAACTCCCCGAGGCAAATCAGTCTTGACTGGAAGCATCACTCCAGAGTGGCTTCCTCATGACAATAAGAGCACAGATCTGCTCTTAAATCGAGAGACCTATGAAGCTTTTTGGACGTATAAGCTTGACCAACCTATTGAAGTAGGAATGCTCACAATCTATGAGTTTAAAGATCCTGATACACTAGGCAAAGTGACCTATCTAGACAATACTTCAGGGAGGATCTTTGTGGTCTCAAAGCATGGTAGGCATGTAGACACTTGGAAGGGTGAATTTGTTTTCCCCCGGCGAAGATCTAATGTCTCTTATGGTCACCAAGGAGTTGGAACATCCCAAGCTCATGGAGCTCAAAGGGACAGGAGTAGAGATAGGCCAGAAGTGAAATTTGCTAACCCACTGGGAAGAGAAAGAACGAGAATAGAGACAAATACAATGGAAATTGAGAGACCTAGAGACCAAGGAATCAAAGAAATATGGACGAATTCCCTTTGCCAAGGCCTAGGGAACACACAAGGACCTTGAGGCCTACACAACTAGTTAACTCCATGAAGAATTGCTTCGATGGCACTAGAGACCCATATGATCATGTGGCAAAATTTAGGCAAGTCTTGAGGGAAGAGCAAGTGGATGACCTATTCATGCAGTACAATGTGATTGGTCTTACTCTCAAGAACACGTCCCTTACATGATTTCAACCACTACATGAGAGGCAGTTCAAGAACACAGACCAAATCTTAGAAGCTTTCATCAGAGAATTTTCTAAGAGTGGCATATGGCACAATACTTCCTCACTGATACATAGCTTCAAGCAGACACCTCAAAAAAGATTCAGACTTGCAGGAAGAAGGTTTAGGCAATACATAGAGAGATGTCATGTTCCAGAGTTACCCACTCCAGGCAAACAAGTGGCTTTATTCTTAGATGGATTTTTGAGTACCAAGTTGAGATCTTATGTGAACTTGAAGGACCTTAGAACCATAGAAGAGTGTATATGCATGTGCATCGACATTCAGGATAACCTAGGGGAGGATTTAGAGCTTTCAAAAATCTACAAGATTTAGATAGCTCTACTAGCTTCAATTCAAATCCATCCACATCTATTGAGGAACTTGTAGAGAAGGTAGCTCAGAATTTAGGAGTCTCTAGCAAACAAATACCTAGATTTTCGACGGTTAAACGATGCTATACTTGTGGAGGAGACCATATGGCCAATGTGTGTCCAATTATGGCTCAACCCCAAGTGAACCCTAGCAGCCAATACTGCACCATAGAGCGGAGATACATCAACCACACCGCAGAAGACTGCCCATATAATATGCAAGCGATTAGGCAGAATTATCCACAACAAGGGAGATACCAGAATCAGTACCCTCAATAGCAATATGGTAGGACCTAGCAACCCTATCCACCACCCTATCAAGGGCAACAAAGACCTCAACCAGTTCTAGCACAGCAACCCCCTCCTCGAGCTAATCTGATTCCACTAAAGTATGTAGCTACAAAAGAAAATTTGAATAGAGCCTTAGTGTCAGTAACACCATTGCTTTCAGAGAGTGACCCAAGTGATTATAGTTTTGAATCCACTCATATTGATAGCCCACAGGTGTACTACATGCAGTCACCTGAGCATAATGAGTCATATTATTATGAAGACCTGAGTGAACCTAGTTGGAAGTCAGAGTATGCAAATGTGATGTACCCAAAGCCCAAATCTAGACCCCAACCTAGGCAGATAAGACCCCCATTCCCTAGAGGACCATGCTACCAATATCAAGGAGATCACCTCATTCATGATTTCCCTATGTCTGCACCGACACAAACCCAAACTGTGACAATCAGGTTTTTGCCCTGATTGTGGGAAGGAGCACTTGTTACAAGATTGCCTAAAAACCCCACCAATATGCCAAAAATCACTCCTATCAATGTCATTGGGCTAATGCTAGACTCCATGGGAAGTGTGACTTCCACTGCCCCTGTGCAAGTGGTCACTAGAGCTCAGGCAATTAAGCCAAAAACAGACTTAGGCCAAGAAAAGAGTTCCAAGGTTAGTGAGACTGAGAGCCTAGCTAAGAAAAGGTCAAGAACTTGGAGGGATAGTCGAGAGAAAATGAAAAGGCAATGGGCAAAGAAGATGAGCGAACTCGAGGAAAGCTTGAGAGAAACAAAAGACAAGATAATTGAACTCACATATCAAACTCACTCTCACACTACTCCACCACCTTCCAACTCACCTCACACAATCCCACAACCCCCTAGAGTAGGATCAATCTTAGCAGATCCCACTCCCGAGGACCTAGACATGATGCTTAAGGCATATCAGGCCAGGCTTCAAGAAGGTCCAAATGTAACGGATCATGAAAAGTGTTACCCTAGAGCTGAACTAGAGCTCGAACGAACTAAAATTTGTGCTAAGATTGTGGAGTTTCCTCAAACTATGCTTGAAGCCAGTCACCTCTTTAACTTCTCTAGTTCAGCTAAGACACAATTGCTTTGATGGACTGCTAGAACGATTGGAGAGGCTAATTGCAAAATTTGAAAAAGGACCCCGCCTCTCAAAGTAAGGACAAGGCAAGTGGAAGAATGAGCTTTCCTCCCCAGGAAGCTTATGTGCCTAACTCCACAGAACCAAACACACCTTCTTCTTTGAATCCATATTCCTCAGAATCGACTTGGAGTGCACTGGCCAACAATGGAAGCATATGTCTATAGGATGTGCAAGGAATGCCCAATCTGCAGCACTAGACCTCCAATGGAACATGCCACTCTTTATCGAGTGTCTTTAGTGCCAGATTGGAGCGAACCGTTAGTAGCCTTTCTGAGGACAAAAACATTCCCTCAAGAGATGACATTGGCTAGACAAAGGAGCATAGAACAGGAGGCACTAGACTATTCACTCATTGGAGATAACTTATATAAGCGTGGTAAAGATGGTTACCTCAGACTCTGTGTCCATGAGAGTGAATATCTTAAGATTTTGGAAACCGCTCACCAAGGTTTATCACGAGGACACTTTGGACCAGACCGTGTGATTAAGGCAATCCTATTTGTGGGCTTGTGGTGGCCAACCCTTCACATGGATCCACATACATATGTGAAGAGGTGTGATATTTGTCAGTGAACTCAATATCCCATACGTAAAGATGAGATGCCATTGAAAGCTATGATGGATGGATGTGCATTCTCTAAGTGGGGAATAGACTTTGTAAGTCCTATTAATCCCCTAGCTAAGGGTTCACATGTTGAATATATCATTGTGGCCACAGACTATTTAACCAAGTGGGTAGAAGTGAAAGCCACAATGAAGAATGATGCTCAAAGGACAGTGAAGTTCTTATTTGAGAACGTGTTCACTAGATATGGAATACCTATAGAGCTAGTAAGTGATAGAGGCACTCACTTCTTGAATGAAGTCATTGAAAACCTCCTCCAAGAGTTCTTGGTGATACACAAGAAGTTCGCCCCCTATCATCCACAAGCTAATGGGCAAGCTGAGAGCACCAATAAGATTCTATGCAATCTGCTGACCAAATTAGTGAATAATAAATGCTCTGATTGGGACAAACAGTTGCACCATGTTGTTTGGGCATACAGAGTTGCCTATAAAATGGGGCTCCAAGCCACACCTTTCATATGGTATTCGGCCAAAATCCATTGCTATCATTGGACTTCTTGATACCCACACTGAAAGTAGCACAAGAGCATGAGTGGACAGGTCATGAACTCTCTTTGAGGATCTTTGATCTTGAACGTTAGGTGAAACGAGAATAAGAGCAGCCGTAGGGATTTATGCACCTAAGAAAAGACAAAAGGCATACTTCGATGCCCATGTGAAGGATAAAGGCTTAAAAGCAGGAGACTTAGTTTTGGTGTAAATTGTGAAGAGAGATGGTGGATGCAATCCAAAGATGAGTAGGTGCTGCTAGAACCAGCTTCACACCAGCTAACTGAGGCTTCAGAGTTGATTAGTAGACCATTTAAGCTTCCTAAATTCACCAAAATATCAGCCAAGTACTTTGGAACATGTATCCCAAAAGTTTAAGTCAAGACAGACTAGTTGCGAAATGACTAGCTCCCAAAACTTGCTATTTTTGGACATACACCTGCTAGAAAAAATGAACAGTGCTCTCAACCTGGTAGGAATTCCAAAAATTCCTTTTGGGAATAGCAAATAGACTTAGAAATCTTCCCAATCCAAGTTAAAACACTTCAAATGATGGACTGAGCACTGAGAACAAGATTTATCAATTTTTGGAACATGCCCACCATTCTCGAGGCTCTACAAAAATAGACCAGTGAGTAGTAAAATGCAGATATCTCCAAAACTATAAATCCAATGACCTTGAAAATTGATATGCAGAAACTATATAGTAAGCGCTATCCAACGCATGTTAAATCACTGAAAAAGAATCAGTATAACATGCGATATGACCTTCTGAAGGTACTGCTCTAAGTGAGTATAGCAGAGAACAAAACAGAGAAGTAGATGATAATAAATGTATAGATTCACATATGATTACAACCACATTGGCAATGAATCTTTGCACAATGGGAGTAGAATGATAGAGCTATGGAGTAAGCTCTTCAATCTCTACAAAATGACATGAAGTGGTCACGTACAAGGCTTGCTAATCGCCTCTTCCTTCTTGCTCCTTTTATAGCTATTCTTGGAGGGAGTTTTGAATTCGAATTCGAATGGCTCCACCTAAAAGTGATCCCCAAAGTTAGGAGATATTCCCTCATCTCAAAAATTCATGATTTTGGTAGTTAGAGCCACGAATTTGCTTTTACATCATGCATGAGGTAAGCCATCCTTTTCCTTTTTCTTTTTTTTAATTACAAGAGATAAAAATGAACTCTTTTACAAGAGGTGTTCACATGACTACTCATGTGACTTACAAATGAGGATGATATCAAATATATCAAGCATGTAGGCTTGGGTAAAATGCACCAACAGCTCCCCCTCAAGCCTAACATGCTTGGCCTCCAAATAAGTCTTCAATTGTCCTTGATTTCCTGCAAGCCAATCATCAACTTGAATCTACTTAACTTTGTACCATCAAGAGCTTTAGTCAACATGTCGGCACATTGCATATCTGTAGAGACATAGGATAGTTGAATATCCTTGCTCATTAGCTTCTCCCTTACGTAATGGTAGTGGACTTCAATATGCTTGGTTCTAGCATGGTATACCGGATTAGCTGCTAGATGTAGTGAGCTTGTGTTGTCACCAAAAATATGAGGTGTTGAAGAATGAAGTCCAAGATCTGTGTACAAAGACTTTAACCACATGATTTCTTGAGTTGCATTAGCCAAACCTCTATATTCGGCTTCGGTAGAAGATAATGCCACGGTTGGTTGCTTCTTCGATGACCAAGAAATGATTTTTGAACCTGCAAATGATATATACCCTGATGTGCTTCTTCTATCATCTTTAGATCCGATCCAATCTGCATCTGAGTAGACCTTTAGCTCAATATCTGAAGTATATGAATAGAACAAACCTTCATTCATGGTCCCCTTTAGGTACTTGAGGACTCTCTTGGCCGCTTCCATATGTGGTCTTCTCGGCTTATTGATAAACTGACTCAATATGCTAACACTATAGCATATATCCACCCTTGTGAGTGTTGCATAGTTCAAACTTCCAACCAAGCTTTGATAGCTTGTGATGTCTTCAATTGGCTCTCCTTCATAAGCACTAAGCTTATGATTTTGCTCCATAGGTGTACCTGCACACTTGGTATTTTCCATCTTGAACTTGACGAGCATGTCATGGACATACTTCCTTTGTGTGATGTATATACCTGAATCTGTGTAGATCAACTCCAATCCAAGAAAATAAGTGAGTGGTCTGAGGTCACTTATTTTGAACTCCTCCTTCATTTGACTCTTTACCTGTTTGATTCCTTCAAGATCATTGCCTGTGATAATAATATCATCAACATACACACATAAATAGATCACTTCAGATCCATTCCTCTTTATGAACAAAGAGGTATCCTCCTTGCTAGCTTTGAATCCTTGGTCCTGCAAATAAGTCACCAATCTGAAATTCCAAGCTCTTGGAGCTTGCTTCAATCCATACAAAGCTTTCTTTAGTTTGCATACATGGTTAGGATGATGTGCTTCCTCATATCCAGGAGGTTGTGCCATATACACTTCCTCAGAAATCCATCCATTCAAGAAAACATTCTTTACATCAAGTTGATAAAGATTACAATTTCTAGATGCAGCAAAACTAATGAGAACCCTAATTGTAGGCATTTTTGCAACAGGAGAGAAAGTCTCCTCATAATCAATACCATGGGTTTGAGCAAACCCTTTAGCAACTAACCTTGCTTTGTGTCTATTTATACTTCCATCTGGATTCCTCTTGATTTTGTATATCCATCGAGATCCGATTATCTTCATAGATGGCTTGTTAGGTACAAGCTCCCAAGTGTCATTCTCCTTCAAGGCTTCCATTTCTTCATCCATTGCATCTCTCTAAGCTTTCTTGCTTTGTGCTTCTTCGAATGTGGTAGGTTATTCATTGGTTGAATCCTTTGCAATGTAGATTGAGTGCTTCGTGACCAAAGAAGTATCATAACCAAACCTCTCTGGTTTCTTCTTCTCCCTCGAAGACCTTCTAAGTGGTTGATGTGAGCTCTTGGGTCCATATGTAGCATCCTGCATCTTTGCTTTACCTTTGTTCTTCCATAGCTTGTCTTTCCAAGTCTTCTAGGTCAATCTCCGAATCACTTTCTTCAATTTGCTTTGGCTCCTTTGGTTGAAGTGATGGAAAATCTTCATCCAAGTCATATGGCAGCTTCACTTTCCTGTCATCATCAAACCATGATTTGTTTTCATAAAAAATTACATCTCTACTCACAGAAAATCCTTTATTGGTTGGATTGTACAATCTATATCCTTTTTGGTTTTGGTCATAACCAATAAATACGCACTTCTCTGCCTTGGGATCCAATTTCCCTCTTACTTGAGAAGGAATGTGAGCATAGGCTAAGCATCCAAAGATTTTGCAATGCTCTAGACTAGGTCTTCTTCCATTCCATACTTCATATGGAGTGGTTCCATCTAGTGACTTAGATGGAAGTCTATTTATGAGATATGTGGCTGTAGACACAGCCTCTACCCATAGGTAGTTTGGAAATCCCTTTTCATTGAGCATGGACCTTGCTGCTTTGACAATAGCTCTGTTCCTCCTCTCTGCTACACCATTGAGTTTGGGTGTATACCTTGTAGTGACTTCCCTTTTAATGCCTCTTTCATGCAAGAAGGCATCAAATTCAGAAGAGAAGTATTCTCCTCCACCATCTGATCTGAGTCGTTTCAACGTCCTACCTGTTTGGTTTTCAACAAGAGCAATATACTTCTTAAAGCAATTAAACACTTCATCTTTGTGCTTCATGAAAAACAGAATGGTCCACCTGCTACAATCATCTATGAAAGACACATAATATCTTGAGCCTGATATAGATGGCTCCTTACTTGGACCCCACACATCCGTGTGCACTAGATCCAAAGGATTTTGATACATATATCCTTTCTTATTGAAAGGTTGTCTATGAGCCTTGCCGAGTTGACAAGCTTCACACTTATAAATCATGTGTTGCCTTGTGATATTAGGCAAACCAAGTACACTTTGGTCCCTGCAAATCTGTTTGAGTGTCCTCTCACCAATGTGAGCAAGCCTTTTGTGCCATATCTCCAACTCTGTAAGAGTTTGAGATCCATAGCTAAACAAAGCTATGTTCTTTGTATCTTCCACTTCAAAAGTGAAAAGCCTTCTTGTCTTTTCTCCTTTGGCAATCCTTTGAAAGCCTTGCCTTGGGTCTTCAACATATGCTCCAAATCGGTTGAATCTAACCTGCAATCCTTTTTCAACAATCTGTCCAATACTTATTAAATTTTTGGTAATTGTAGGGACATACAAGACTTTGCTTAAGAGGTTCATATTCCCATCTGATGTCTTCACATTACCTATCTTCTCCACTGAGTGCTTTGTGTCATCTCCTGTCTGCACTTCATGCTTGTTATGAGGATCTTCCAAATCAGAAAGTCAAGCCACATTTCTTGCTACATGGTTCGAGCATCCCGAATCAATGTAAAATATGTGATCATCATCCTTACCCTTCTTCGCTGATAGATTCATAATCAATAATGAATCTTCTTGACTTTGGTCCTCTGCATAGTTATTGTAATCTCTTCTTCCTCTATGGCCACTTTGATAGTTGTTGTTGTTGTAATTGTTGTTGTAGTAGTTGTTGTTGTTGTAGCCTCCATTGTATCTACCTCTATTTGATCCATAGCCACCTCTATTGAATCCTCTTCCTCTTGAGTTCCTCAGGTTCCTGAAACATTCTTCACTAGTATGGTTAGATAAGCCACATATGTTGCAAGGTTGAGATGATTGGAATCTCCCCCTGCCTTGCTTTCCACTTCTACCTCTTCCTCTAGCTCTTCCTCTACCTGCAAAGTTTGCTTGGAAAGAGCTACCTTCATCTTCATTCTTCCTATTCTTTGACTTGTCCTTGACCTTAGCTTTATCATAGTATAAGGCAGAAGTTTGATTACCTCTTGAGGACTCACCACCTTTGCTAATCTTTGCTTCATGAGTGAAGAGTTGGCCCATGAGTGTGTTGAGGTCGGGTACATGCATATCCATGTATAAATCCATGGCTGTTGTTAATGACTCCCACTTGTCGTCTGCTTTGATTCCATTCATGATTTGTCTTATGATTTGCTCCTCTTCAACTACCTCTCCAATGCTTCCAAGTTGGTCGGAAATCTCCTTCATCTTTGTGACATAATCAGTCACATTTTGCTTCGGGCTTTTCTTCATTGTTGTGAACTCCATCCACAATTGGTTCTTCCTCGCTCGAGTGTTGGAAGAGAAGAAAGAAGCAAGTGCATTCCAGGTCTCTCTTGATGTCTTGCATCCCTTGACATGAGGTAAAAGAAAATCAGAGATTGAGTTTAGAATATAGGACCTTGTGAGTGCATCCTTCGAACACCAATTTGAAAGTCCTTCCACTTCTTCATGTGATGGTTACCCTTTGTTCCTCATGGTTGGCATTGCTTCATCTCCGGATATGAATCCATATAGATTCCTCCCTTGAAGGTAAGCCTCCATCCTTAGAGACCATGCCGGATAGTTGTTTCGATCCAATTTGTCAATTGTTGATGGAAATCCATCTCCCATGTTGCTTGACTATGCTCTGATACCACTATGAAGAGAGATGGTGGATGCAATCCAAAGATGAGTAGGTGCTGCTACAACCAGCTTCACACCAGCCAACTGAGGCTTCAGAGTTGATTAGTAGACCCTTTAAGCTTCCTAAATCCACCAAAATATCAGCCAAGTACTTTGGAACATGTATCCCAAAAGTTTAAGTCAAGACAGACTAGTTGCGAAATGACTAGCTCCCAAAACTTGCTATTTTTGGACATACACCTGCTGGAAAAAATGAACAGTGCTCTCAACCTGGTAGGAATTCGAAAAATTCCATTTGGGAATAGCAAATAGACTTATCAAGCTTCCCAATCCAAGTTAAAACACTTCAAATGATGGACTGAGCACTGAGAACAAGATTTATCAATTTTTGGAACATGCCCACCATTCTCGGGGCTCTGTAGAAATAGACTAGTGAGCAGTAAAATGCAGATATCTCCAAAACTATACATCTAGTGACCTTGAAAATTGATATCAGAAACTAGACAGTAAGCGCTATCCAATGCACGTTAAATCAGTGAAAAAAAAGCAGTATAACTCGAGATATGACCTTCTGAAGGTACTGCTCTAAGTGAGTATAGCAGAGAACAAAACAGAGAAGTAGATGATAATAAATGTATAGATTCACATATGATTACAACCACATTGGCAATGAATCTTTGCACAATGGGAGTAGAATGATAGAGCTATGGAGTAAGCTCTTCAATCTCTACAAAATGACATGAAGTGGTCACGTACAAGGCTTGCTAATCGCCTCTTCCTTCTTGCTCCTTTTATAGCTATTCTTGGAGGGAGTTTTGAATTCGAATTCGAATGGCTCCACCTAAAAGTGATCCCCAAAGTTAGGAGATATTCCCTCAGCTCAAAAATTCGTGATTTTGGTAGTTAGAGCCACGAATTTGCTTTTACATCATGCATGAGGTAAGCCATCCTTTTCCTTTTTCTTTTTTTAATTACAAGAGATAAAAATGAACTCTTTTACAAGAGGTGTTCACATGACTACTCATGTGACTTACAAATGAGGATGATATCAAATATATCAAGCATGTAGGCTTGGGTAAAATGCACCAACATAAACCCCAAAACAACATGCAAGAAAACTAGAGAAGCATGGCAATGGACCTATGATCATAAATAGGATCTCAACTAATGGAGCAATTCAATTAGCTACTCTAGAAGGTGATGTCCTCCCTAGTTACATCAGCGGATGCAAAGTCAAACTATATCAAGAACCCCTCACTAAGGAAATGCTTAATTGACTCAACACGAATTTACAAAGAAGCACAAGTTGAATCTTTAGAACGCATCCGAAGAATGAAATTAAGAAGAGAGGGTAGAGACAAGCCTAGATCAGAGGCTTATGAAGCTCCAAGATATTACATGGCCATGTGTGATGCACGAGGAGTCCATTCCCGTAGAATGGTGGATTGACGACCATTTGTAACCATAGAGGTAGGGCAAGGAAATAATGCAAGGAAGGTAAGAGCCTTGATTGACTCAGGTGCAGCCACTCGTACTGTTAGACTTTCTTACTTTCAAGATTTGCACTTAGAACTCGATCCTATAAAAGCTTATCTCATAGGATTGGGAGGTGTGGAAACCCCTTGCATGGGCGAGGTGGAACTTCCCCTCTACATTCAAGATGTTCGTATGACACTTAAGGTGCTAGTGTGTCAAGACGAGGATCTCACTGAGCCTCTTGTCTTGGGTCAAGTCTGGATCTACGAGTGGTTGGTCTTATCACAGATGGCACAAGGTTGAACATTTTGGGCTTTCTCCTTGTCATTCTTTGGTCCTTTCTTCTTCCCTTTCCACTTGCTCTTACCTACAAAGTTGGCTTGGGAAGTCTCCTCTTCATCTTCTTCCTTCGTCTTGCCTTTCAGCTTCTTGTCCTTCTTCTCTACATATAGAGCACTAGTTGAATTACCATGATAGGAGTTACCTTCCTTTATGCTATTGTTGGCCTCTTGATTGAAGAGTTGTACAAGAAAGATGTTAAAGTCTGGAGTTTGCACATCCATGATGAGATCATAGGTTGTGGTGAAATATTTCCATTGCTTGTCATCTCTAATCCCATTAAGAATATTCCTCATGATGGCCTCTTCTTCAATTAGCTCTCCAATGGATGTCAATTGATCAAAAACATTCTTCACTTTCGTAAGAAACTCAATGATGGTTTGTTTTGGAGTCTTCTTCATCTGGTTGAACTCATTCCAAAGACGGTTCTTCCTTGCTTTTGTACTAGCAGAAATGAAAATCTTTAGGGCATCCCAAGTCTCTTGAGATGGCTTGCATCCTCTAATATGTGGTAGTAAAAAATAAAAGATAGATTTGAGTATGTATGACCTTGCTTGATCATCCCTCGCACACCAAAGTGTCACCATATCTGTTTCCTCTTGAGCAGGTCCTCCTTTGGATCTTGGAATAGGCATTGCTTCATCACCTGATACACTCCCATATAGATTTATTCCTTGCAAATAAGCCTCCATTTTGATTTACCAAGAAACATAATTGTGTCTATCAATCTTCTCAATCATTGATGGAAATCCATCTCCCATCTTGAAGTTGCTCTGATACCACTGAAAGAAGTTGGCGAAGCTTGGAGAGGCTCGGAAAGTTAAGTTGCCAAGTGGTGAAGTTGGTCCAGCAAACCAGCATAGGACCAACCTTGGATCTTTGGATATACAAATTAGACCTTGTAGGCTTGTTTTGGGTGCAATAAAACCCAATAGGTGCTTTGGAACATCAACAAAAACAAGTTCATGCAAAAAAGATAACTTGCACCTTGACTACCTCACAATAATCTTCTAAAAATGGATGGAAGTTATGCCTTCAAACACTCAGAACAGCCAGCACAGTTACAATTGGAAACATTCCTCTTAAGGGAGTGTCATACATAGGGTTGGCTTGCTAAAATGCATACAATCCCTAATTTATGTTGGAGCAAGTCTATGACAAGCCTAAGTATTGGCTTGAGTCTCACAAAGTCTTAGAAGAAGCTTTAAAAAGAAGACTATGTAAAGTTCACTTGTGAACTACCTCTTGTAATTTTTTGAAGAGTTTACTTAATGTAAAAGTAAGATAATCTTAAGTGGTTGAGTCCACTTGATCAAGAATGGAAAGATGAGCCACGAATTCGTGATTTGTGGTAGGTAGAGAATCAAATCAATCATTGATTGATTGGAGAGTGATTGAGGGAAGTTAGCCTCCCAAACTCAACTATAAATAGATGGCAGTTTTAGTCGTGGTTAGAGAGACCTATGTGAAGACCTCCAAGAGCTGAGCTTTATGCCATATCATGGTGTGATTACAAGGCACACATATGTATCAGTAAGTCATTGTATTGTACAAGCAATATACTTTCATTTTCATGATTATTTGGTTTCATCTTTCCATGTTCTTGTGAAGTGTACTACTCACTGCCATTACTCTCAGTTTTCTCAGTCAGCTTGCAGAGATGTTTTCTCTGAGCTTGGTGCATTATTTTCAGTGATTTAACTTGTTAAAGTTAGCTCTATAAGTCTACTATATGCTCACAAATTTTCATGTCATTTGGATGTTGCAATCTTCAGTTATGTTCATTTGAAGTCAACAGGGTCTGTTCATCTTCACTTCTCTGTCAGGTACCCGACTTTTGCACTCATCTTGTCAGAGCCATTTCTCAGTGGTTACTTATCCAAATTCAGTGATTTAAAGCTTGCTAGATTCAACTTACAGTCTAGTATAACCATACAAAGTTTCATAATCATTTGATTTCTACATTTTGGGTTATTTTGATTTTTCTACTCACTGGTCTCAAACTGTAGCAGCCCGTGAAAATCGGGATGATGTCATCAGTTGTTAAAACTCATTCTCAGTGTGTGGTTCATTATTTTTGATGAGATTACTCTTGAAAGTTATCTCTTTAAGCTACCTAGACTTCCCCAAGAGGAATTAAGCTAATTGCTGCTGTGCTCAGAGAATTATGTAAAACACTGGACAGGTGTATGAACCAAGAATAGCAAGTTTTCACCTCTGAGCTAACTCCAACTTATCTGTTTTGATCTATCTTTTTGAGAGTGATCTTCCAAGGTACATAGGGTGTCTAATACATCCATTGGCAAGCTAAAAGGGCCCACCATATACTTCTGGAGTTCATTTGGCTGGTGTAGATCAAGGATTTTGCAACACCTCTTCATCTTCAAGCACATACCTATCCATCTCTTCACAGTGGTATCAGAGCAAGGTTGGACAACATGGCATATGGATTTCCTTCATCAATTGACAAATTGGACAGAGGTAACTACTCAGCTTGGTCATTAAGAATGGAAGCCTATCTCCAAGGTAGAAGTTTATATGGTTATGTGGCTGGAGATGAAGTTATGCCAAGTTTCAGGAACAAAAGTCAACCAACACAAGAAGAGCAAGAAAGATTGAGCACATGGTGCTCCAAGGATGCACTTGCAAGGTCTTATCTCCTCAACTCTATCTCAGATTTTTTGTTGCCTCACATTAGAAGTTGTAAGACATCTCACGAAGTGTGGGATGCACTTGAAGCTTTCTTTTCTTCAAGTACTAAAGCTAGGAAGCATCAACTATGGCTGGATTTCACAACTCTCAAGAAGGCTCCCAAACAAAATGTGACTGATTTTGTCACAAAGCTCAAGGACATAGCGGATCAGTTGGGAAGCATTGGAGAGGTAATAGATGAAGAGCAAATTGTAAGGCAGGTGATCAATGGCTTGAAGGCAGATGACAAGTGGGAAGCATTCACCACAGCTATGGATTTGTACATGGACATGCATGTACCTGATTTCAACACACTCATTGGACAACTACTTACCCAAGAGGCAAAGCTTATCAAAAATGGAGAAAGCTCTAAAGGTAATCAATCTTCAGCTTTATACACGGATAAAAGCAAGTCTAAAGATAACAAAGGAAAGGCAAAGAAAGTGGATGATGAAGCAGGTACATATCAAGCTAACTATGCAGGTAGAGGAAGACATGGCAGAGGTAGAGGAAGAGGAGGTAGACAAGGCAGGGGGAGATCCCAAGACTCCAACTCATGTTCTATTTGTGGATTAACTAATCATACAACTGAAAATTGCTTTAGGAATTCCAGGAATCAAAGAGGCAGAGGATACAATAAAGGAAGTTATGGCTACTCAAGAGGAAGGTTCAACAACTACCATGGCAACTACAACAACTACAATCATTCAAACTATCAAGGAGGCTACAAAGGAAGGAGAGACTACAATAACTACACAGAAGACTCAAACAAAGAGGATTCATTATTGATCATGAACATGGCTATGCCACAAGGTAAATCTGATGAGCATGTTTTCTACATAGATTCAGGTTGTTCAAATCATGTGGTAGGAAATGTGGCACTCCTATCAGATTTAGAAGATCCAAGGAATAAGCATGAGGTACAAACAAGAGATGATACAAAACATCCTGTGGAGAAAATAGGCAATGTCAAAGCACCTGATGGAAACATCAACCTACTCAGTAAGGTACTCTATGTTCCTACCATTACAAAGAATTTGATAAGTGTTGGGCAGATAGTAGAGAAAGGGTTACAAGTCAGGTTCACAAAAGTAGGAGCATTTGTTGAAGATCCAAGTCAAGGATTCAGAAAAATTGCAAAAGGTGAAAAGACAGGTAGATTGTTCACATTTGAATTACAGGACACTAGAAACATTGCTCTCTTTAATTATGGTAGTCAGACACTCACAAAATTGGAAGTATGGCACAAAAGGTTAGCACATATTGGTGAAAGGTCATTAAAGCAAATCTGCAGGGACCAAAGTGTACTTGGACTTCCTAATTTGTCAAAACAACATATGATTTATAAGTGTAGTGCATGTCAATTTGGAAAGTCTCACATGTTACCATTCATGAAGAAAGGTTATATGCATGGAGATCTCTTGGAGTTGGTTCATACAGATGTATGGGGACCTAGCAAGGAAGCTTCAATATCTGGATCAAGGTATTATGTTTCCTTTATTGATGATTGCAGCAGATGGACTATCCTATTCTTTATGAAACACAAAGATGAAGTTTTTTCATGTTTCAAAAGATATTTGGCTCTTGTGGAGAACCAAACAGGTAAATCACTAAAAAGGCTAAGGTCAGATGGAGGGGGAGAATACTTCTCCCATGAGTTTGATTCTTTTCTTCAAGAAAGAGGAATCAAAAGAGAGGTAACTACAAGGTACACTCCTGAGCAAAATGGAGTGGCAGAAAGGAGGAATAGGACAATTGTTGAAGCTGCAAGGTCTATGTTAAATGAAAAGCATTTACCTAATTACTTATGGGCTGAGGCTGTATCTACAGCCACTTACTTGATTAACAGGTTGCCTTCAAAATCCCTTGATGGGATGACTCCATATGAGGCTTGGAATGGAAGAAGACCAAGCTTAGATCATTGTAAAATTTATTGGATGTATTGCTTTTGCTCATGTTCCTTCACAGGCTAGAGGCAAGATGGATCCAAAGGCAGAAAGGTGTGTATTTATTGGATATGACAACAATCAAAAGGGCTACAGGTTATACAACCCTACCAACAAAGGATTCTTGGTAAGCAGAGATGTAGTTTTTGATGAGAACAATTCATGGTATGAAGATTCATGCAGGAAGGTCAATTTACCATATGATCTTGAAGGAGATTTTCCAAAGCTTGGTAGAGAACAAGCGAAGATTGAAGAACAAGACACCTCAGAGGATGATGAAGAATCTCAGATGGAAAAGATCAAAGCATGGAAGTCTAAAGGTAAAGCAAAATTGCAAGGAACTTGGACATGAGGCAGAATCATCACATCATGGCCTAAGAAAATCTATGAGGGAAAAGAAAAAACCAGAAAGGTATGGGTTTGACACCTCATTAGTAACTAAACATTCTATCTACATAGCACAGGACATAAACCAAGAGGAGCCATCATCATTTGAAGAGGCCAAAGCAAAAACAGAATGGAAGCATGCAATGAAGGAAGAGATCGAAGCAGTTGAGGAAAACAACACTTGGGATTTGGTGCCCAAGACTTCATCCATGAAGGTAATAGGCTCAAGATGGGTCTATAAACTCAAGAAGAATTTTGATGGTTCAATTAACAGGTATAAGGCAAGGCTTGTGGCAAAAGGCTTTGCACAAACTCAGGGAATTGATTATGAGGAGACTTTCTCTCTTGTGGCAAAGATGCCTACTATTAGGGTTTTGCTTAGTATTGCCTCTTCCAAGAATTGGAAGATACTTCAACTAGATGTAAAGAATGCATTCTTGATTGGTTGGATAACAGAAGAGGTATATATGGCACAACCACCTGGTTTTGAGAACCAAGTTTATCCTGATTATGTGTGTAAACTTAACAAAGCATTGTATGGTCTCAAGCAAGCTCCAAGAGCTTGGAATTTGAGGCTTGTTTCATTCTTGCAGGACAAAGGCTTTCAACCAAGCAAGGCAGATCCTTCACTCTTTATTAAAAAGAGTAATTCTGAGGTCATCTACCTATGTGTATATGTAGATGATATTATATTGACAAGAAATGATACAGATGGTATGAAGAAGATCAAAGATCAGATGAGAGAAGAGTTCAAGATAAGTGATTTGGGTTCACTTACCTACTTCCTAGGTTTGGAAGTTGTCTACAAAGATCATGGTTTGTTTCTCACTCAAAGGAAGTACATTAAGGACATGTTGGCAAAATTCAAGATGCAAGATTGTAAGATTGCAGGTACTCCAATGGAGGTCAATCACAAATTGAGCTCAAATGAAGGTGAACTCATAGAGGACATCACATCATATCAAAGCTAGTGGGTAGTCTCAACTATGCCACATTGACAAGAGTAGATATATGTTACAGTGTGAGTGTGCTAAGTCAATTTATGCACACACCAAGGAAACCACATATGGATGCTGCCAAAAGGATTCTCAAGTATCTCAAAGGAACCATAAATGAAGGACTTTATTATCCTTATGTATCTAATTTAGGTTTGAAGCTGTTTTCTGATGCAGATTGGGCTGGCTCCAAGGAAGATAGAAGGAGCACTTCAGGTTATCTTACCTTTGCAGGTTCAAAGCTTATTTCATGGTAATCCAAGAAGCAACCCACAGTTGCTCTCTCTTCTACTGAAGCCGAATATAGAGGTCTTTCCATAGCTACTCAGGAAGCTATGTGGATGAAGACATTATTCAAAGATCTTGGATGGGAGTTTGGAACTCCAACTATTTTTGGTGACAATATGAGTTCTATTCACTTGGCTGCTAATCCTATTTTTCATGCAAGGACTAAACATATTGAAGTTCATTATCACTATGTATGAGAAAAGGTTCTAAGCAAAGAGATTCAAATATCATATGTGTCCACTCATCAACGATGTGCAGATATTCTAACCAAAGCATTGGATGGTACAAAGCTTTGCAAATTCAAGGCTATGATTGGTTTGCAGGTAACCTTGGAAGATTGAAGACCTCAAGCATACTTGGCTTGAGGGGGAGCTGTTGGAGCAAGTCTATGACAAGCCTAAGTATTGGCTTGAGTCTCACAAAGTCTTAGAAGAAGCTTTAAAAAGAAGACTATGTAAAGTTCACTTGTGAACTACCTCTTGTAATTTTTTGAAGAGTTTACTTAATGTAAAAGTAAGAGAATCTTAAGTGGTTGAGTCCACTTGATCAAGAATGGAAAGAGGAGCCACGATTTCGTGATTTGTGGTAGGTAGAGAATCAAATCAATCATTGATTGATTGGAGAGTGATTGAGGGTAGTTAGCCTCCCAAACTCAACTATAAATAGATGGCAGTTTTAGTCATGGTTAGAGAGACCTATGTGAAGACCTCCAAGAGCTGAGCTTTATGCCATATCAAGGTGTGATTACAAGGCACACATATGTATCAGTAAGTCATTGTATTGTACAAGCAATATACTTTCATTTTCATGATTATTTGGTTTCATCTTTCCATGTTCTTGTGAAGTGTACTACTCACTGCCATTACTCTCAGTTTTCTCAGTCAGCTTGCAGAGATGTTTTCTCTGAGCTTGGTGCATCATTTCCAGTGATTTAACTTGGTAAAGTTAGCTCTATAAGTCTACTATATGCTCACAAATTTTCATGTCATTTGGATGTTGCAATCTTCAGTTATGTTCATTTGAAGTCAACAGGGTCTGTTCATCTTCACTTCTCTGTCAGCTACCTGACTTTTGCACTCATCTTGTCAGAGCCATTTCTCAGTGGTTACTTATCCAAATTCCGTGATTTAAAGCTTGTTAGATTTAGCTTACAGTCTAGTATAATCATACAAATTTTCATAATAATTTGATTCCTACATTTTGAGTTATGTTGATTTTTCTGCTCATTGGTCTCAAACTATAGCAACCCGTGAAAATCGGGATGATGTCATCAGTTGTTAATACTCATTCTCAGTGTGTGGTTCATTATTTTTTATGAGATTACTCTTGAAAGTTAGCTCTTTAAGCTACCTAGACTTCCCCAAGAGGAATTAAGCTAATTGCTGCTGTGCTCAGAGAATTATGTAAAACACTGGACAGGTGTATGAACCAAGAATAGCAAGTTTTCACCTCTGAGCTAACTCCAACTTATTTGTTTTGATCTATCTTTTTGAGAGTGATCTTCCAAGGTACATAGGGTGTCTAATACATCCATTGGCAAGCTAAAAGGGCCCACCATATACTTCTGGAGTTCATTTGGCTGGTGTAGATCAAGGATTTTGCAACACCTCTTCATCTTCAAGCACATACCTATCCATCTCTTCACAATTTATATCAATTAATGAAGGATCAATCACCTTAATATTAATTGGATGTCATCCTGATTTTTCAGGGATATGCAAACAATGACCCGAGAATGCAAAACTCCGATATCTCTCAATGTACTTCACTAAATGACTTGAAAATTTGTACACATAAACTAGAAAGACATATATTTCTAATAAATGCTTAAACATTTGATTTGGAGATTTTTATAGAGAGCATGAATCTTTGCAAGTTGACTGAGTTTGAGGAAGAAGGAGGAGAGAATAGAAGTGGCACCAAACAATGATCAAAGAGTATATGTATTGCTTCAAATCAATACTCTACTTAATGTAAAAATGTTTTGGAGTCTTTATATAGAATCTTGAGGATATGACCACATCTTTTATTCATGAATTTGAATTCAAAATTAGGCAATCATATATACTTCTTGAATGATTGATTGAGAATCAATCTCAACCACTTCTAACTCATGGCTTTTAGGCCTTCAACTCTTTCCTTTTACAAAGGTAACTACCTTGAACCTTACAAGAAATTATCATAAGTGATCAACCAATTATTACAAAGAAATAATGTGCACATAAGTGTTATTCTTCAAGGTATATATATGGCACCATACAAATGATGGATTTGATGTAGAGCACATCCACCTTAAGCATAATGGAAGCTTGATGTTCCAAAAATACCTATAAACAATGCATTTTAAATTTTCTTGTAGACCAACACGTCTTAATCTATCTCATGAACAAAGCAAGCAACACGGTCCACATTGTGCATTGGTTCTTGTTACTCTTGAAATTTAAATATGAGGTAGTAGGGAAACAAGGATGAACTCAAATGTGAGTTTATCATTTGCCATGTATAACAAATAGAGAACCTCGCATAAGGGTTGAGGATGATCTTTGGGATAATTATTTCTTCAAGATAGAAGCAATAGCATCTTGGGATCAACCTTGGATACCTATTTTGAGCTTTGGAGCATTCTCTAAAGCAACATACCCCAAGGAAATGTCAAGCCAAACTCCACGATATGTGCTTCATGTAAGACATGAAGCACACATGGTGCTTTGTGTTTTAGAATATTGTGTGCATGATTAAAAGAAAGGTGGATACTTGGAGAATCCCCATAAAGGAGTAATTGGACTTCATGTTTTGCTATGAGGAACTAAATTGAGTCTAGAACGAAATGAAATATACTAGCCAACGAGTAAGGAAGATATTACAAAGCATGTGGATACATATCTATACTATGAAGGAAGGTTCAATAAGGACGACAACACTCTTTATAGAGTTTTACTACACTAGCTTAGGTACAACATATAATGGCATATCTCGAAGACCCAATTTCCTATGATAAGCATCCTAGGGTCAAGTGACGGAATCTCGAATAGGAAGTCAAGTCATATGCCTATAGGAGAGGATTTCTATAATGAGGATGCAATGGTTACCTATATCTATGTATAAACAAATTTGAGTGTCCAATTGTGTTCAAAGAAGCTCACTTAGGCATAGCTAGAGGTCACATTTTGGTGGAGAGGATAGCCAAAACCATATGGTTTGTAGGACTTTGGTGGATGACACTACATAAAGATATTGAAACACATGTCAAGAGATATGAAGCATGCAATAAAACCAGATATCCTATGAAGAGAGAAAGAAATTCCTCTCAAACGTATCAAGAGCGGATGCATATCTGAAAAGTGGGGATTGGATTATTATGGATGATCACCCATCCCCCTACCGTCCCCAAGCTATTGAATTGAGCGAAAGTACAAATAAAACCTTGATGTACAATGCTCACCAAGCTATTAAACACAAAGCAATCTCTTTGGGATAAGTTCTTGCACCATGCCATGTGGGCATAAAAGGCTGCATATACATGACTTCCATATGTTGGAGATAGACGTCTACAGAAGAGCACAAACAGCACAAGGAGGAAGAAGAAGCTTGGAGCACAACACACAATACTGAATGTATTACTAGAGAATGTACAAAGATAAGTAGCCCATTAGGGCAATAGGCATACATACAAGCTGGGGGAAAAAACCTCCTAAAGAGGGAAAAAAGTGCCCCGATGGTCCTAGTGTGTTCACACACATCACTACCTAAATATATCAACAAATCCCCCCTGGGAGTGATGCAGCGAACAAGGAGCTAGCACTCATGTATAAGAAAAAGCCAAGCTATGTGGAAATCAATACACAAAAGGAAGTAAGCCCAAAGCCTTGCAGAAAACTTCAAATTTCTCCCTAGGCAAAGCCTTCGTGAAAAGGTCTGCAATGTTCTCCTGCATGGGCACATATGCCAATCTGATCTCCCCAGCAGAGAACCTCTCCCTGACATAGTGATAATGCACCTCAATGTGCTTAGTGCGAGCATGGAACACAAGGTTCCTTGCAACTGCCAATGCGCTCTGACTGTCGGTGTAGATAGTGGTGGAAGAATTCTGACCAACACCCAAATCAGCCATAAGATATCTGAACCACACACACTCAACAGTCACTCTGAAATCTGCCCTATACTCATCCTCACAACTGGAAGTGACCACAGTAGGCTGCTTCTTGCTCAACCAAGATATACATGAGCTATCAAGCATGAAGAAAAAGCCACTAGTGGACACGTGAGTGTCATAGCAACCAGCCCAATCAGAGTCAAAAAAAGCATGCAAATCTGGCGGTAGTGATCCCCCTTGGGATAAAACAACCCAAGTAGCCGAGTACCACTCAAATAGTGAAAGATGCGCTTAACTGCCTGCCAATGCTTGACTCCTAGGCAATGCATAAACCTGCTCATCTGTGAGACAACAAACTAAACATCTCACCGAGTAATGCATAAGTAAATCAAGCATCCAACAGCTTGCTGATAGAGAAAAACATCAAATGCATCTCCAGCATCATGAAGTCTCAATCGTAAACCTGTCTCCATAGGAGTGGCAATAGGCTTACCGTCTTCAAGGCCAAAATGCTGCAATAATGTGTCAATATATTTTGTTTGACACAAAGCCATTCCACCATCAACTTGCATAAATTGAATGCCCAAATAGTCATGCAAATGCCCCAAATTAGACATCTCAAATGAGGCATGCAAATCAGCCTTAAAATCAGCAATATGCTTCTCAATAGCACCAGTGAGCAGCATGTCATCAACATAGACAACAATGATCAGAAGCACATCATTAGCACGCTTAACATATAAGGTGCTTTCAGTTGGACTATTCTCAAAACCATGTGTAATCAGATAGGCATGTATCTTCTCATTTCAAGCACGTGGTGCTTGCTTTAAACCATATAATGCCTTCTTTAACCTGCACACCTGGTTTTCATGCCCTTTTTGCACAAAGCCACGGGGCTGAAAAACATACACTTCTTCATGCAAGTCACCATTCAAAAATATTGTTTTAATGTCTAAATAATGTGCATTTCAACCATGATGAGCTGCAAGTGCACAAATGCTTCGAACAGTAGTCATATGGCATGTAGGTGCAAAGGTCTCATCAAAATCAATGCCTCTTTCCTGTGCATAACCTTTTGCAACAAGCATAGCCTTATACCTGTCAACTGTACCATCCGGTTTACGCTTTACCTTGTATACCCACTTAGTGCCAATGGCCTTCTTGCCAGGAGGCAAGTCACATAAAGACTAGGTACCATTCTTCATTATAGCATCATATTCAGATTGCATAGCAGCCATCCAAATTTTTAAAACTTTTGTGCTTCATCAAACGAAAGAGGCTCATTCTCATCACAGAGACTAGATGCAGCCATAGCATAGCAATCTGATGCAAAAGAGGCACTATGAGAGCCTAAACGAGTACGATATGACAAGGGTGCATCTAATTTGTTGTCACGCAAAGTTTGCACTAGCCATTTTGGCATAGTTTTTGCCTGCTCAATATTAGCTCTCTCATCAACTAGTGCATCATGTAAATCTCCATCAGAAATCGAATGATCTGCATCATCACATGAAACCTGCAAAGGCTGAGAAGTTGCCTCATTGGGACCAGCACTAGACTGTCCACCTATAAAAAGAGGTAGCAAAGTATCATACATGTCTTTAGAGTTAACAAATGTCTCCTTAGTACATGAAAGCAATGGCTGAATAGCATCTTCCACAAAAACAACATCACGGCTAACCAAAATGCGTTTAATCTTTGGATGATATAGACGATAGCCTTTACTTTCATAACTATACCCAACAAAAATACATTTTACTGCTTTATCATCCAATTTTCTGCGATGTTGTTCAGGCACTAATGCATATGTCAAACAACCAAAAACACACAAATGAGCAATAGATGGCTTGTGATCATGCCAAGCCTCATATGGAGTGATAGACTGGAGCACTTTAGTGGGACACCTGTTCAGTACATATGATGCACACATGACAGCCTCAAGCCAAAAACTATGTGGTAAAGCCTGACTCTTGACCATTCACCTCGCCATCTCCATGAGTAACTTGTTCTTTCGTTCAGCAACTCCATTCTGTTGAGGTGTATACGGCACTGTACACTAGTGTTTTATCCCATGTTCAGCCAAAAATGCATTAAAATCAGAAGACATATATCCCCCCCCCCCTCGATCAGAACGGAGGGTGCCCATTTTACATGCTGACAGATTTTCAGCCAAAACCAAAAATTGTTTGAAGCACATGAACACTTCAAACTTTGCCTTCAATTGATATACCCATGCATGCCTGTAAAAATCATCGATGAAAGTCACGAAGTAAAGTTAATTCCCAAAAGACGGTGTCTACATAGGACCAAAAACATCACTATGTACAAGCTACAATTTTTTAGTAGCCCGAACTAAAACATCTTTTGGAAAGGACAAACACTGCATTTTTCCCAAAATACAGCCTTCACAAACATGTTTTCCAGGTGCCTCAAGTTTGGGCAAAGAGGACACCATTTCAGATTTCTGCAGGCATAGCAAACTAGCAAAATTCAGATGACCAAAGCGTGCATGCCAAAGCTTTGCATCTGACATAGCCTGAGAATCATTTACTGCACATGCTAAATCATTTACAGATCTTTCATAGTCTATGAGCTTATACAACCCACGACATAAAATGCCAGAAGCAATAATCACATCGCCATTTGAGAGATCATGAATTGTACACTTGTCATCAACAACAATAGAAGCTATAATAGAAGGGACTACAAAAATTATTGAGAAGATCAACCACATGAAGACTCATTGCTTCTTATGAATCTAAGCCACAAAGAAGGTAAAGAAGATGATCATTTGTTCTACATAGATTCAGGATGTTCGAATCATGTTGCAGGCAACATTGCTCTTCTATTTGATTTCGAAAGTCCAAAGCATAGACATGAAGTGCAAACAGAGGATGACACAAAGCACAATGTGGAGAAGATTGGTAATGTCAAAGCTTCCAATGGCAGGACAAACATTCTAAGTAATGTTCTCTATGTACCCACTATCACTAAAAACCTAATAAGTGTAGGCCAAATAGTTGAAAAAGGCTTGCAAGTTAGATTCACCCAACATGGAGCTTTTGTGGAAGATCCATGTCAAGGCTTCAAAAAGATAGCCCGAGGTGAGAAGCATGGTAGGCTCTTTACTTTTGAAGTAGGAGAAACCAGGAACATAGCTCTATTCAACTTTGGGTCTCAAACCCTAAGTGAGCTTGAAGTGTGGCATAAGAGACTTGCTCATCTGAATGAAAGAACCTTGAAGGATATATGCAGGGATCAAAGTGTTCTAGGGCTGTCGAACATATCAAAGCAACAGATGATCAACAGGTGTGATGCATGTTAGATTGGGAAGGCACAAAGACAACCATTCAACCACAAAGGCTACATCCACAACAACTTATTGGACTTAGTACATACAGATGTATGGGGACCAAGTCAAGAACCTTCATTGGTAGGATCAAGGTATTATGTCTCATTTATTGATGACAATAGTAGATGGACTGCTCTATACTTTATCAAGAGTAAGAATGAAGTGTTTGATTGCTTCAAGAAGTATCTTGCACATGTGGAGAATCATACAGGTAGATCACTATAGAAGCTCACATCTGATGGAGGGGGAGAATATTTCTCCAAAGAGTTTGATGAGTTCTTGCAAGACAAAGGTATCAAAAGGGAAGTGACTACTAGGTATGCTCCTCAATTAAATGGAACTGCAGAAAGGAGAAACAAGACATTGGTTGGATCATCCCGAACAATGCTTGAAGAGAAGAAGTTGCCACATTATCTATGGGCAGGAGCTATTTCAACTACTGTGTACCTTGTCAATAGACTACCATCCAAATCACTTCAAGGTATGACTCCTTATGAAGCATGGCATGGAAGAAAACCTAGTCTTGGACATTGCAAGGTTTTTGGTTGTTTAGCTTATGTTCATGTACCATCACAAATAAGAGGTAAGCTAGATGAAAGGTCAACAAAGGCAGTGTTTATTGGATATGATTCAACTCAGATGGATTACAGGTTCTTCAATCCTTCAACCAAGCAATTCACTACAAGTAGAGATGTTGTGTTTGAAGAACACAGGTCTTGGTATGATGAAGACAAACAAAAGGTAACACTACCATATGATCTTGATTCTTACTCTCATCAATTAGGAAGCAAGCATGATACACAGGCCAAGGATCCAAGAAGTGATACAGACGATGACCAAGATGAAAGAGAGAAGGACTACAAGCTATGGAAGTCAAGAGGCAAAGCAAAGATGCAAGAGATTGGAGAATGCTCCAAACAAGCACCTAGAAGATCAGCAAGAGAGAAGAAACAACTAGAAAGGTATGGATATGATTCAACATTTGTTACGAAGCATTCAATATACTTGGCAAAAGACTCTTTTTCAGAGGAACCCTCAACCTATGAAGAGGCAAAGGAAAACCCTGATTGGGAAAAGGCCATGAAAGAAGAGATAGATGCATTGAAGGAAATGGACACTTGGGATTTTGTTCCAATGTCACCGAATCAAAAGGTAATTGGTTGCAGATGGGTATATAAAGCTAAAAGAAATTCAAATGGATCAGTTTGCAGGTACAAGGCAAGATTAGTTTCCAAAGGATGCTCACAAACGTATGGTATAGACTATGAGGAAACATTCTCACTAGTTGCAAAGATGACTACAATCAGGACATTGATAAGTGTAGCTGCTGCAAGCAATTGGAGACTCCTCCAACTTGATGTGAAAAATGCATTCTTAAATGGTTGGATAAGTGAAGATTTATACATGTCACAACCACCAGGTTTTGAAAACCTTAATCATCCATCGTATGTTTGCAGACTTAAGAAAGCATTGTATGGATTGAAACAAGCTCCTAGAGCTTGGAATTACAGGTTGGTTACATATCTTCAAGATCAAGGGTTCAAAGCTAGCAGCTCAGATCCTTCTCTATTAATCAAAAGGGATCACAATGAGGTTATCTATCTATGTGTATATGTAGTTGGCATTATTGTGACAGGTGAAGTTCTAAATGGCATTCAAAGGATCAAGAGACACATGCAAGTGCAGTTCAAAATCAGTGACCTAGGTGAGCTCACATATTTCCTAGGTATGCAGGTGATATACACAGATGAAGGAATGTATTTGACTCCAAGAAGATACATTCAAGATCTTCTTCTCAAGTTCAAAATGGAGAACACTAAACCTGCAGGTACACCTTTGGAGATGAATCATAAACTAAGTGTTTATGAAGGTAAGAAAATTGAAGACATCAAAGAGTATCAAAGCTTGGTAGGTAGCTTGATATATGCCACTCATACAAGGGCAAACATCTCATATAGTGTGGGAGTGCTTAGTCAGTTCATGCACTCACCAAGAAGACCACACATGGATGCGGCTAAGAGAGTACTTAAGTATCTCAAAGGTACAATCAACGAAGGTATATTCTATCCTTATTCTTCATATTTGGATATCAAAATCTACTCAGATCGTGATTGGGCAGGAGCTAAGGATGATAGAAAAAGTACATCTGGTTACTTAGCATTTGCAGGTTCAAAGCTAGTGTCATGGAGTTCCAAGAAGCAACCAGCAGTTGCTTTATCCTCAACTAAAGCAGAGTACAGAGGCTTGACCATAGCAACTCAATGGGCAATATGGTTAAAAGCATTGTATATAGATTTGGGACTTGTGAGTTCCAAACCTCACATATTTGGAGATAATGTAAGTTCCATGCATCTAGCAGCAAATCCTTTTTTCCATGTGAGAACCAAGCACATAGAAGTCCATTACCACTTCATCAGGGAGAAGCTCATGGCAAAGGAGATTGACATTTCTTTTGTTCCAACTGAAAAGCAACTAGTAGATATGATGACGAAGGCACTTGATGGAATAAAGCTTTGTCGATTCAAAGCTATGGCAGGTATTCAACCTATCAGAGAATGAAGACTCAAGCATACTTTAGCTTGAGGGGGAGTTGTTGGAACATCAAGCTTACAATATGCTTGAGGTGGATTTGATCTACATCAAAGGCTATCGCGTCGAAAGAATATCCGTTGGAGATTTCTTTTTCTTATGCTCATTTATTGTATTTTTTTGAGAGACTTTTTGATGGTTCATTTACCATTGTAAAAGCCTTGAGCTTTACACATGTAAAGGTAGAAAGATAGAGCCCAAATCCCATGAATTTGTGGTGGTTGAAGTTGCATTCAATCAAGCAATCAATCACCTAAAAGTAGATCATAACTAGATCTTCACTTTTCCTAGATTGTAGGAAAGTGAATTGATTCCCTTCAACAACCATTCCCACCTTTATTTGAATTCAAAATCCACTTGTAGAAGTCGTGGAACACTCCTAGAGTCTATATAAAGACTTGAAATCACTTGTACAATACATGGAAGCAATATACATACACTTGTGACCATCATTGTCTTGCTCCTTCAATTCTCTGCATCATCTTCTTCGCCAATGGTAATCTTGCAGAGGCTGCTACTCTCTCTTCAGAGTGTCAAATTGAGTGCAAGATGGCTCATTAGAAATCTATTAGTGTCTAGTGTATTCCTATAAATTTGCATAGTATTTTGTCTTGTAGATTGGGAGAAAGCTGAGTTTTTCTGTCTCGGGGTCAATCTCTACGTATTCCTGAAAAATAGGAAGTACCACCGGTGAATGTCGCATTCATTCCTATTGCATATTTTTCTTATTCCTTATACTTTTGTGCATTCTATACACTCAACCCTATGTGTATGACTCCCATAAAAGTATTGTTTCTAATTGTAATCACGCTAGTCGCTATGGGCATTTGAAGTTCATTGTCTCTTCCATAGATAGTAAGTTTTTTGGGTGGGTCTTGGGCTAGTTGACCCGCAAACCTATATGTTTTGTATCGACTCATTCTCCTTGATGCTCCAAAGTACATAGTGTGTTTCTTTGCACTTATCAAATTCTTATAAGGTCTATTTGATTCTCCATAAGCTCAAGGGCTGGTCTTGTGCCGGTTGGCTAGACCAAACTTCGACGCTTCGAAACGCATTTTTCTACCTTCTACAAGCTTCTTCAAGTTCTTTCACTCACAAGCCTGATGCACTGGAAGTTGAAGAAGAAAGATGCACTGTTTCCCATGAATACCACAAAAATGATGTTTCAAGGTTATTTTCGGGGTAAGAAAACCCCTATAAAGACAAAGAAATCTCAAGAAGAGTCAGAGGACAAAGGAGAGGGAATATCATTTAAGCCACACTATTGGTCTAGCCTCAAAAACTTGCAAGGCAAGCTACTAGAGTTCCAAATGTACCTCTAGGGCCACAATCTCCACCTTGGATTGAAGAAACCACTAGAGCTCGTGCAAAATTGGATGGAATCAGTGGAAGGAAAATTCCTATGATGACCAAGGCAGAAGTGTGTGACTAGTTTTTTACAGGACCTACCACCAAGAGGAAAGCTTATGAGGTGCAATATGAGTACATGTGATAAGATTTAAAGCAATGCCCAAGACTTCACCATGGAACAACTAAAGGCTCAAGAAAAGATTTTGGAGAACATGACAAACGCTAAGACAAAAGAAGTTTTTGCATATTGGAAAATACAATTGGTGCAACACTTTGAGGAGGTATGAAAGAAAAAGGAGGATCACTCAGGAATGAGCCAAGAAGGCCAAAAAAGATGCCAACCACAAAAGATAAGGTAAGGGTGCAATGCAGGTCAGTTTCCCAAAAATGAAGAATAAAGAAAAGTTACCAAAAGAGCTTCGAAAAGCTATGGGGGAAAGTTTAAATCATGGCTTTCCTTGCCTCTCATCAAAAGGATGGTTATTTCTGAGATGGTACCTTAAGTAGGTGAACACCATACCCTCCTAGAATCCAATATAGAAGAGCCCAATTCTAGTCACATTTCATATCAATTTTTTTTGGTGGACACCCTCCTAACAATGGATCACACACAATTTGAAGCTAAAGAAAGCAAAGCCACACACTGAGCCAAGAAGATCATCATCATGGTAGAAACTAGTAGCAAACAGAGCACTAGCCAATCCCACACGCTAACTAAATCAAACGCTTTAGATGAATCCCCTCTTGAAACCTAAAGTTCCCCTATAAATATTTCTAGTTCAAGTGGGTAAATAGATTCAATGTCACTATCATCCTCTACCACGTCCAATGCCAAGACCTCCATCACTTAGTCTAGTGCCATCTTCACTACCCAACAAAGTTGAACTGGAGCAAGCCTTAATGCCACCTATGTATTCTTTGTCTATAGCTCAAATTTTGTACATGTTAAATGTCAAGGTAAATCCTGATTTTTTCCAATCAGGAATTATACACCCCTATTTGAGAACCATTTAGGAGAATTATGTGACCTATTTCAAAGCTTTACTTGTTACAAGTGCAAGTTTCAATAAATGAACAAATGGAGGAAACATCCTTGTTGCTCTAGCACAATGATAAGTACCACATTAAGAAGCTCCACCTCCTTAATGTCAATCCGCGGAAGAGATAGGAGTGATATGAAGATCGTGAATGTGAGATGTAGTGAGAGTGAAGGTGAGAAGCATAGAGATGCACACACACATGTGAGAGACAAGCAAGACACAATGGAAGATAGGAAAATAGACTCTATTACTCAAGATCTCAATTACAAGCTCAAGCTCACACTAGCTCATACATGTCTACACTAGCTAACCTCAAAAATGAGCCCTCTAGCTCTCTTTATAGCTTTTTGACTAGTTTTGACCAGTTTCACATCTAGTGACCGGCATAGTTAAAAAATAGGTTCTAAGTGCTATTTGAAAGTCTAAAAATAGCCAAAATTGGTAGGCTCATTCTACCTAAGCTCCTTAATCTCGAGGACTCCTTGGCTTGCACAAAATAGAGCATTTAATTACAAAATTGGTTGTTCTATCTTACATATGATACAAGAGTGATGAAAATTACTATTGAGAGTTTTTTTTAATTATTATAAAACATATTTCTTTGAAAAAATAATCCGCTTGGCTCCCCACTACTTTGTTGTGATCCGTCTTCACATACTTCCTCATCATCTGTGCCTTTGGCTACTGCCAATATCCCCCTCTCTCTCGCTTCTGTCGTCCTCGACAGAACCTTGTTCAGGGTCTATTGGATATAATTTTGTAGGAGGTCATGAGCGAGGATGTGCTCAGAAACGTGGATACCTCTTGCAAGATCTGCTTTGAGTTTTTACCAATCTATGGGTTGAGGTTCATCCAGTGGTAGGAGTCTGTAATGCGTGGAGTACACTAGTTGTTCATAGGCAAATAATTGGAGTAGGTGTCTGGGCCTGTTGATGAACACCTCTGAATGGTACTCCCAAAAACCGGTAGTAAACATCTCTTTGAATGTCATTTTATAGCATGCCGGTAGGTCTGGGAGAGGCACGGTGTACAGGAGAAACTGGATGGGTGGGGGGTGAAAGAGGAGTGGTCGGTATGTTGGGTACTTCGACAATAGTGGTGGTATTTATAGTAGAAGTGTGGGACGGGGAGTCGATGACGATCATTTTTACTACAAAAGATTCTTCCGGAATGAGTCGTGCTTACCTAGCCTGTTATGAAGACTAGGCATCCGTTGGTACACGAATATATTGACCCATTTTTGATAGCAAGCGTATTCGTCGTGGGTCGAATTGTGGTAGTGGTTTCCTCTACAAATAGCATAATGCTTCATTAGTTCCTGCTGACTTAACCAATCCTCTGAAACCTTGAATGTAAGCTTCTTTGAAGCCTCCTATGGCGAGTTTCTGTTCTACAAGTGCTTGACTTTCTTCTTCAGAGAGTTTTCTATACGCCCAAACTGCTTGCATGGTGCGGTATAGCTTCTTGATTGTCAATGTGTAGGCAGCAGCTTCAAATGTTTCGTCTTCGTAAGTACTTGTGTCACCCTGAGTGTCAGTGTGTTGTTCCTTTTCATCAGTCTACACATTCTCTTGAGAGTCATGGATCTCTTGACTGGCTTCATCATATCCGTCTTCATCATGAGTTTCTATCCTTTCTTCTTAAAAGCTGGAGACTACTTGCTCGTGTTTTTTATCAAGGGATGTGGTAGGGTAACTTGGATGTTCATACTCCTGAGAGAAAAAATGTCCTTCTAAGAATTGAAATTCACTTGCAAAAGCATCATGCATTTCAAAATCAAAAGTAGTATTTGTTGTTTCTGCCTCCAGATTGGGTATAGGAAAAGTAAATGCTTCCGCACCAATGGAGGTGGGAATTTCTGCTATTGTAGTGGTGGGTTCCTCAACTGTAGTTTCTTGAGAGGTAACAGTACTGGTAGTACCTTCTGTGATAACCAGTCTTCACAGGTGTATGCGTATGGGTTTTATCGGTGTAGGGGGTTCCATAGGTGACTCTTCTAGAGATGGTTGAGGTACCGGGGACTCTAGAACTTGAAAACATGGGATGGATCCATGCATTCACTTTCCTGCCCATCGCTTGCTAGCTTTTTTGGCTTTCTTGGCGGTTCCTTTGAAATCCTTCAATTCTTCACTCGTCATTGTGCATTCTATAGGCAAGTCATATGCCAAGCACATATAAACAATTCGAGAGAGAGCGCAACATCCATGGATGACTTTTTTCCTTTCCCATCTTTGTTGTGCTAGATACAGCTGATCAATGATCCAACTTGCAGGCTCTATTTTTTGGGGCCCAATACATGCCAAATATAAGCCGAAGCAAATACGCTTGTGAGGGATAGTGAAATGATCTTGAGCCATGAATGCAAAATGTTGCATACATATACATAGCGGCTTAGATAATTCAGGTGTAATGGCCAAAATGTCTTCCCATTTTACGACATCACCACACTTCATCGGCTCTGGAATCAGCCTTTCGCGCTCTGTTGGCGTGTGAATTCCATGGATCTTAATTGCTGCTCGAATGCGGTCTTTGGAAAGATAGAACTTCTTGAATGGAGGGTTATTTACCAAAGACAGCAGAATGAACGTGCCCAACAAGCCCTTGTTCTCTGAGGTTGTAAGTGTGGTCACCAGATAGTAGCATCTATAAAAATCTGGTTTGGGTAATGGGTCACTGAAGTATTCCGTGAAACCTGCTCTAGCCCACACATGCTTTAAGTCTTCTGTATTTTGGAGCGCTTCAAATTCTCTAGAGAAAAATTGATACTTGCCCCATTTACTACTGTCAAAAGTCAGTGTGGCATCAAAAATGAATTTTGTGTCTACCAAAGGTCCTGCTAAACCTTGAAACCAATGGGAATTATGGTGAACTTTTTCGATGTATCCCCTAGGAGGATCATCAATTGAAATTGGTCCTAGGAATCCTTGAAATTTAGGTGTTTGTGAGGTAGGATGTGGTTCAGCTAGTAATTCACCAGAATTGACCACAGATACACTAGGGCCAGCTTCAGATGGTCCTTCTGTCTGCATGATGATGGATGCAAATGTGGAGAAGATCTGCTACAAAAGATTAGCACATTAGTATGGAAATTAATCATGATCCCATTAAAGTGAGACGGCAATCCCTTTCCATAACCGTTGTGTAACCCATATAGCCGAGTGTTGTGACATGATTTATGGAATGTTTTTTGCAAAACTAATGCAGGTCTCTAGACACCTACATGCTTTCGATGGTGCATACATTGCTTGATGAGATGTTATTACAAGTGATGTTGGGTTAGTTTAGATGAGTTTATACAAAGTTCAGTTGTGAGTGAATTATTACAAGAGAGTTGGCTATTTGGGATGGGGTTAATGTTATACAATTGGTCATGAGAGGGCTTCTGGATACATTTCAGTATCCATCTCCTAAGGGTGGTTGAGCGGGTGGTATGTTTGTGCTGAGGGACAAAAGGTGATATTGGATGTGGTGGTGTTGAGGGACTAAGAGATTTTTGAGGGGTATATGTTACATGGCTCGAGTGTTGAGCTATAATACACTGTTTGGGTACCCATATCTGTGTGGGTGTGGGTCGTTTCGTTAGGTACTTCTTGGCGATCCAAATTTGTCGATTGTTTGTACTTGTAGAAGAAGGTCGAGGAGATGTTGAATATTGCCTCTGATTCTGTTGAAACTTCATCTTATCATTGTCTACCTTCTTGAATTTTGTCGGTGCTTTCTTTCCTTTTGGCACCCATACTTGTTTCGTGCCACTTGTTCCGTGATGCTGATATTGCTGCTTTTTTTTAGTCATCTCATAGGGCTGTCGGTTTGGGTTCCTCAGTCGTGGGTGACTCCTTTGTGGTTGGGGTTGAGAGGTCGGATGGACACTCTGCTTTGGAAAAGAAGAGAGGTCCAACACTTGCGATACTTGCCCATTAGGAAGTGCGGCATTTTGTACCATTAATCTAGGCTAGTCTGTAGTAAGTGTGGAAGGATGGGCACCGTAGGGTGTTGTGCCCATGTAGCTACTGATGCAGTCCACCTGACTGCTGATGCAACCCACCTAACTGTTGTTGGAAGATCGGGGGAAAATCTATTGACATCCTTTTTTCTGGCAACTATCCATCGCAAAGCTCTCATGGGTTGACTTTGGAAGGAGCGTACTTAGCCGAAGGATCTGGCCAAAGATCTTTCGGTCCTCCGTCGCTTGCGTTTCATATGGTCTAGGGTTACATACCTTAGGTGGAGTGTTGTTAGGGAAGTGAAGCGGTATCACTCGCTGCTAGTCTAAGGTTTCAATCTGTAGGGAGCCAGTCTAAGAATTAGGTCCACTGAGTGATCGTATAGCCAATCTTGGCCAAGGATTAGGGGTTGTATTAGGTCATCGTCATGGCACACTAGTAGCTTCACTGTCATGGTCACTTCCTGTATGAGGATAGGAAGGTCCACCTCACCCATGCAAGGGGTTTCCATGCCTCCTATCCCTATGAGGTATGCCTTAGTTGGCCGCATTTCTATTCGTGAGTCCTTATAGTGGGACCATCTAATCACACCAGTCGTAGCACCTGAGTCAATTAAAGCCCTCAGCTCATGGCAAGGGTTGTTGTGCTCTAGCCTGACTATAATGAATGGTCTCCTATCCACTATGCTAGGATGAGTAATTGACTTTGCTTGACACATGGTCATGGGGTATCTGGGTGTTGTTTCCAGATGGTTATAATGTTCTCTCCCTAGTCCTTGTCTTCTTAGCTTAATGCGCTTAATGTGTTCTATAGCTTCTACCTGAGTTTCAGCACGTATTTTTTTTTTCCTCCTTACGCTTCTTTGCCAATGTGAGTCGTCTAAGCATATCCTCAGTAAGAGGTTCTTGATAAAGCTTGACTCTACAACCACTAATGTAATTAGGCATTATGTCTCCTTCTAGGGTGGCTAATTGTACTACTCCACTTGTCAAGAGTCTATTAATGATCATAGGTCCATAACCCCACTTCAGCATGTTGTTTCAGCATATACACTAGGACTAAATCTCCTTCTTTTAAGCCTTTATCTGTCACATGTGCATCGAAATGGGCTTTTCGTCGCTTCTTTGCTTCTTTCTAGTTTTCGTGCATGTTGTTTCAGCATATACACTAGGACTAAATCCCCTTCTTTTAAGCCTTTATCTGTCACATGTGCATCGAAATGGGCTTTTCGTCGCTTCTTTGCTGCATATATACCTGCTGCTACTTTCAGCCTCATTTCTCCTAATCATTCCAAGTCCATTATTCTTGATGATAATTCATGGCCGATCCACTGATGTTCTTGTGTAACCTTAAGGGTAGGTATCAAGAAGTCCAAAGGAAGCACAACATTCTGACCAAAAAACATCTGAAAGGGAGTTGCGTTGAGTATGGTCTTGTAGGCCACTCGATATGTCCAAATAGCATGGTGTAACTGTTTGTCCCAATATGAAAGTTTGTTGTTCAGGAGTTTCGTCAATACGTTGCAAAGGATCTTGTTAGTACTTTCTGCTTGACCATTGGCCTGAGGATGATATGGTGTGGATTTCTTGTGAATCGCCATAAAATCCTATAACAAATATTCAATGACTTGGTTTAGAAAGTGAGTTCCTCAATCGCTCACTAACTCTATAGGCAGTCCATATCTTGTAAAGACATTTTCAAGTAAGAATTTTACAATCGTGTGTGCATCATTCTTTTTTGTGGCCTTGGCCTCTACCCATTTGGTAAGATAATCTGTTGCAACAATGATGTATTCAGCATGAGTACCTTTTGCAGGGGGGTTAATGGGTCCTACAAAGTCTATACCCCACTTAGAAAATGCATGTCCTCCCATCATGGGTTTCAATGGCATTTCATCTCTTCGAGTAGGAAATTGAGTTCTTTATCACACATCACATCTCTTAACATAGGTATGTGCATCCATGTGAAGAGTGGGCCACCATAATCCTACAAATAGTATGGCTTTGATTATCCTATCGGGGCCAAAATGACCTCCTGTAACACCTTGGTGTGCAATCTCTAGTACGCTCAAATAATCGCTTTCATGAACACATTGTCTTAAGTATCCGACTCATCCTCGTTTGTATAGATTGTCGCCAATAAGTGAATAGTCTTGAGCTTCCTACTCTAGAGTACGTTGTCATGCTAAGGTCATTCCTTGAGGGAATGTTTGCGTGCTCAAGTACATCACTAAAGGTTCACTCCATTCTGGAGTGAGAGACATATGATATTACGTAGCATGTTCAATCGGTGGTCTTTCACAACAAATAGGGCATTCTCTACAGAACTTATAGACATCCGCTTCCATGGAAGGCCAATATACTCCTAGTCTATGCAGAGTCTGCAATGTACGATGTTTTGAATGGTGTTGCTTTAATGCACCTGCGTGTGCTAATTGCAACCAATTCGCATGTTCTGATTCATCTACACAACAAGCAAGAATCTTTTGATTGTCCTGTTTATATATACTTCCTGCTATTATTAGATATCTTTGAGACTTGGTAATCTCTCCTTCTTTGATCCTTATCCTAGGATTCTTGGGTCCATATGTGAGAATAGGGACAATAGGCTTAGCCCATTCTAGTACTATCTCCAGGTTAAACAAACATGCATCGGGTAATTCATCAGCTATTACTTGAGGAGCTTCTCCTATGGTTAATCTTGAGAGGTGGTCAGCTCTGAGGTGTGTCTTTCCTTTCCTGACTACTACTTCAAATTCATACTCCATGAGTAATAGAAACCAGCATATCAGTCATCTTGTGTTACATGGCTTATTGACTAAGTACAATAACGCTTGATGATCCATACAGAATTTGAAGTTATTTGCCAACAAATAATGTCTGAATTTCTTTACTGCATAGATCATTCCTAATCCTTCTCGTTCTGTAGTGGTGTATTTTTTTTCTCCTGCATTCAATTGTCGGCTTGCGTACGTTATAGGGAGATCTATATTACCTTCATTTGTGGGTTGTGCTAACACACATCCTATGGCATAGTTGGATGCATCCACATGTACATAGAATTGCTTGCTCCAATCTGGGGTTGTCAATATAGGTGCCAAGCACAAATGTTGTTTAAGCTCATTGAATGAATTTTCACACTCATCTGTCCATTCAAACTTGGTCAAAAGAGAGTACAAAGGCTTGGCTATGATTGCATACATGTGTATGAATTGTCTGTAATAACCACAATGACCCATAAATGCATGTACTTCTTTTACATTACTTGATCTAGGTAGGTTGGCAATTACTTTCACTTTTTCTTCAGCCGTAGAGATTCCATTCTTTGACACAATGTGTCCTAGAATTTTGCCTTGTCTGACCATGAAAACGCATTTCTCGAGGTTCATAAAAACTTGATATTCTCGACATTTGTCAAATACTTGCCTTAGTTATGGGATACGAGTCTGCCTTATATTCGAATGAGCACATATGTCATCAACATAAACTTCCAAATTCTTGCGTAAGAATTGCTTAAAAACATGACACATAAGTCACTGGAAAGTGGTGGGTGCATTTTTCAGCCGAAATGGCATCATAGGAAATGCAAATATGCCTCATTCTATGGCAAAAGCCGTTTACTATTGATCTTCTGGAGCAATGGCTACTTGATTATAGCTCTGAGAAACCATCAAGAAAGCTATAAAATTCCTTGCCCACAACTCTTTCCAGTAAAATTTCCGTGATAGGAAGAGGATAACTGTCTCTAATCATGGCGGCATTAACTTTTTTAAGGTTAATATACACACACAATTTTCCATTCTTCTTGGGCACGACCACAAGGGGGAATACCCATTCAGTATGCTCGATTTTGTAAATGAATCCTAATTCTATCAAAAGATCTATTTCTTCTTTAATCTTAGCAACGTAGTTATCATTGTATGTGTATGGTTTCTGTTTCGTAGGTTTTGCATCTGGAGTCATAGGGATTCTATGGGAGCATATATCTAGGTCTACTCCTTTCAAGTCTTTGTAGCTCCAAGCAAACACATCTCTATATTCATGTAGTAGGGCAATTAATTCTTCTTCTTCTTCATTTGTCAAATCATGCCCTATGTATGTACATTTTTCTTCTTCTCCTTCTATGCTAACTATGATTTTTTTGGTTTTCTCTCGGTTATCATATACTTCTCCAATGTCAGTTTTTCTTTTAGGCATTCGTACCATGATTCATCTATCTTCTATTTCATACTTCTTGAAGTTCTCCGGTACTTCCATGAGTGGTTCTTCTTCTTCTTCTATCTTAGGTGATTTCTTTCTCTTCTTTTGTTTGCTCTCTGTATCTCTTATGGATGGCTCAAGTTGTTCCATTTAACTTTGCTTTTCCTCTTCACGGTTTTTGGCTTCCACAAATTAAAGATATTCCTCTTCTATGGAATAGAAGGGTTCCATGATGATGGATTATAGGTCCTCGTCATCACTCTCGTCTTGTTCTTGGATCACTTCCGTGCATTCTTCTATGATAAAGTCTTCCTCAATAGGTTCAATCATGAATATGGAAATGTCATACCCGTCTTCATCACAATGAGGGGTCCATTGTTCTTCATTCACCCCTATGTCCATCGTGGCTAAGATTTCTACCCAACCATGAGGCTCGAATTCCTTGTCTGGAAATACTTTAGGTGCGTAAGCTAGGTCTTGAAGAGTTCGTAGATGTTGTTCTGAACCTAAAGCCCTGGCTTCTAACCGTTCTTCCTCTTGTTTGTCTACTTTACACATCCATAGATGAGTATCCTCGTGCAACCATGAGGGGTCTGATTCCAATGAGTGTATCGATTCTGTTTCTTCTTGTGTCTTATGGATGGTGTTCCATTGTATTGGAGGTACATCTCGATGGAAATATTCTTTAAGATTGACTTTAGTAGTCACTCCTAAATGTTGCAAGTATAAAGAATTCGTTCCCCAATCTTGTACGATTTGCAATTGACGCATGAATGGTCGTCCTAAAATCATCTCGTAAGCATGATTTTTCCCAAAATCACAAATGGCGAAAGTATGTTCAAACTCCACACCACAAGTGGTGAGAGATATGCCTTCTAGTAAGCCTAATAGTTTTTCTATATGTCCATCAGCCATTTGTAGCTTCATCCTGGTAGGTCTTAATGCTGGCTTACCCTAACGTTTCCTTAAAGTAGTCGTAGTGATTGCTACTCCGGCTCTTGAATCTAAGATGGCTTTGGTGGTGTAGCCCTTGTGGGTTAATGAAAGATAAGTGTTACCTTCCTCTCCCTCGCTTACATCTCTGATTCTTTCTACGGGTATCTATGGTATCTTCTTGTGTGATCCTATCTGTGAGGGAGCAATAGGAAGCTCAGGGAATTGATTTGCTACATGCTTCCACAATTCTGGTTTAAGCTTCAACAATTCCTCTAGAGTGAGATGGCAGTGAACTTTAGCATTCTTGATTACTTTCGTGTTTCTAGGGATTACTAATTCTTCATTCCTCACTATTATAGTGGGTGCTCTCATGCTAATAGACTTGGCTTCCCAAGGTCCTGTGAGCTGAGGTAACTCTTGCAAAGAATTGGATTCAAAATCTGTGTGTTCACTCAGTTGTTCTTCCTCTACATCATCATAAATAGAGGGAATGTCTTGGTGAAATTGTTCCTGCAAGTCATCTATTTCTTGAATAGGAGGATGGGTTCCTTGTTCTTTTCTCCACTTCTCTTCTTGGATTTCTCTTAGAAATTCGTGAGAATTTTTATGTATGGAAGACACATGGTCCTCAACTTTCGTATTTGACACTTGAGACAAGGATGGTGCATTCTTTTCTTGGGTCTCAAAGTCATTTGGGTTCCTATGCAGGTTCTTTTGCTCGTTCCTATTGACCAAGTATTTTGATCTTTCCAATAGTCCTTGAAAGTGTAATTCAGGTTTTTGCCATGTTGTTCCAATTAAGATAACGCGAGGCTTCAAACATAGTTTGGGCTAATTCTACCATCTTCATGCAAACTTTAGTCCTCTCAATTTCTAGATCTGCTTGTGGATAGTTCTTACTCATTTCAGCTATCTAGGGTCCTTCTTTTAATCTAGCCTGATATGCACGAAACATCATGTCTAAGTTTTCTGGTATGGTTTTCGCTAAAACTGATCCTGATATCTGAGCTGGGTTCTCCTTATTAGATTCTTGCCAAGTTAATTCTAGGATTTTGGCTCTTGAATCCTTTAAACTACCTTCCAACTCAATTATTTTTTTACTCCACTTTCTCTTAATCCTTTCTCTGGAATCTTTCCAAGATCTCATCTTTTTATTACTAGACTCTTCAACTTCGCTAGTCCCGGCTATTTTCTCAAGATTAAGCTGTTAATTTTGTAAGAGCATTTGGGCTCTTGTTATAGCTTGGATAGGCACGTAAGTAGGTTTGGATCCATCTGCATTATGCACAATACCTATCACGTTGATCGTTATCACTTTTGAAGCATTAGCGGGGCTCTTGGGACAATCTTTAACGATATGCTCTTTACCACACTTGGCACAAAAGCCTTGTATGTTATAGTATTGTGACTATCCTGCTATTGGAGGATGTGGACAATCTTTTATGAAATGATCACCTTGGCATCTAAGGCATGGTCCTCTAGGGCCCTGTGGTCTTTGTTGTCTCAATTGGGGCTGTGGATTATGGTTGGTATACATCACATTAGCATAATCGGGCTCCCAACTGGGTTCCAATGGTGGACTATCGTACTGATATGTTTCCACATGTTCTGGTGACTCCGTGTAATATGTGGGTGGACTATCTACATGAGTAGAGTCAAAACTGTTAGAATTAGGATCACTTTATATGATCAGGGGTGAAGAAGGCACTAAAGCCCTATTGAGATTCTCTTCTGCAGCAACGTATTTGACTGAGATGATATTAGTTGTTGGGGGTGGCTGCTGAGCTAAAATAGGTTGAGGTCTATGTTGAGCCTGATAAGGATAGTTTTGAGGAGGCCTGTAGTAATGAGGCTGAGCATTATATTGACCTTGATACCTACCTGGTTGCGGGTATGCTTGCAGGTAGTTCTGTCGTACTACTTGTTTGTTGTATGGGCAGTCCTGAGCCATGTGATTCATGTATCGTCTCTCAATTGTACAGTATTGGCCACTAAGGTTGGCTTCCAATCATTAGGGGAAAAAATGAACCCTAAATGGGCCTTTTAGATTAAGGAGTGATTAGTGATGGACCAATCAGAAGAGGGTGGTGGCTATAGTCTATGCCCTATAAAATACTAGGCTAAAGGGAGAAGAGGGGACATATTTCTCCCTTATTTAATGAGCTGCCTCTAGAGAGAGAAAGAATCTCGTAACTCAGTTGGGCCCAAAAATTCAAAATTTCTAAAAAGTTAAAAAACTCATCATGACACTTGAAAATGGACCCCCCATTACTTTTTAGGGTCAAAAGTACTCTTTTTGATCCCAAATTCAAAATCCGTGCATATTTTGAGCTCAAAAAAATGGGTTTTTTCAAAAATACTCAAAAAAGAGTTAATTTCCCTCCTAAACCTCACATTTTCATACCCAGGTCCCAAAAAGTCATCTTTTCCCACTACTTTCACTCTGTAGCACACCATTGAAGCTCTTGTTTCTACACTCCAACCTACTTGCATCTCCTATCTCGAATTACTGTGGTAGCTTGAAGACCTTTAGCTTCAATGGCAAGAGCTAAAGCTTCTAGGCGACCGAAAGATAAAATCCTCACATTAAGATGTCACAATATCAAAGCCACAGATGGACAGTGGCTATCACATGAGTACTCCAAAGGTGCATGGGTGTACATGCAACCCTCTAGAGTTGGGCCTCATCGAGTTAGAGATCATGGAAACTTAGATCTTCATTGGAAGGGAAAGTTACTTGGCTTCAAGAAACACAGAGACAATGGGATGGTTGCTATTGTACAACATGTTTTTACAATGGCAACTATGAAACTTGAAAAGTCTAGTAGAATGAGATATCCTGTGAATTGTAAGTATTAATCTACAATATTTTATGTTTTCTTGTATTGGATATATTTCTCAACTATTTAGATATGTTTTTGTTTGTTTCAGATATATTTCCTTCTACTTTGGTGGAAGAGCAACCACTTCATAGTCTTACAGGTACTTTCCAGGCATTGCATGCAGATGTTGGTGCACTAGTCTTTCCATAAATATCTCCTGCTCAACTTTACAATGATAGAGTTTTCTTTTACACACATAGATATGTTGTACCCTCTACAATGAATGGTTTTGGAAGGTTAGAGAGAATTGAAGTACATTCTCCTCTTAGCTTGGAGTCAGTACCATCTTTGAAGCAAAAGATGGTAATCAATATACATAACTCTTTGAAATTCACAAAAGTGTCTAGGTCTATAGGTTTGCACTGGTCTTTTCCCATTCATTGTTTTGTACATTTATTCCAAGGATTCTCATTCCAAGAGACTTCCACCATATTCATGTGTAAAGATATCACATATGAGCAATTTGAAAGTCTTCTTGGTGAAGATTGGGGTTTGATAGAAGGAATTGCAAAAGGTGATAAATATCTTTGTAAAATAGGTGGAACAGGTATAGGATTTTGATATTTGAAACAACGTGCTTCATTATACATCAGATTCTACTATGATCGTTGGATGTGCAAACTTGGTAAATGGATACCATTTCAAAGTTCAGAGGGATCTTTACATTCATTTGAAATAAAGCTTAGATTTCCCAATAATGAAACAAAAACTATTTTAGTGAATAATCATTGGACCTTGGCTAATTTGAGAGAACACTTGATGATTATGGGGTCTGAAGGACTAACTCAATCCAAATTCAAAATTCAAGGACATAAGGTGAGAAATGTTTCGTGCTTTTGTTAAAGTAATCTTTTCATTATTGTTTATTTTACTTTAATGACTTCAATTTCTTGCAAATTGATTACAGGTGGGCAGAAGAATGGAATATAAAATGAAAGTCCCTTTATATTGGAGCAAAGATGGAACATAACTCTCATTGTCATAGTTCTTTTGCAACCTGATAATGTCACTTCTTGGGCCCTAGTCATTGTATCTCATGGTTTTTGCACTTTCAAGAACCTTGTAAAAAGTAGGACAATCGATTCATGTTAGATATTGTATATACCTTCTTCTCTGATCCCTTCTCTCCTACTAAGATATCTAAAAATCCTCTTGATCTAGAATCGGTCTAGAAATACTTTACATCATGGATGAGCATCGCAAATTTTGTGAAGCGTTCTTGCATTTGCAAGCACTTCAAGTTGTACAATCATTGATACCAATAATTTGTAAATTTTGTAAGATTTGATATTTGTAATGAAAACATGTCTACTCTCACATTTTTGTAGTCTACAACTGTGCATTTATAATTTCTCTTGGTGATTATTCAATTTTTGCTTTTATATAGAGTATGTTCAAGTTCACAATAATTGACATTTTATTGGTTAATTTTCTCAATAGATGATCATTTATGAAGTTTGAAATTACAAAGGATATAACTAAAAAAGGCCATTCATGTTAGATATACTCAATACTTACTCCTCAAGTACCACAAATGATCCATGGTGCTCTAAGTTATAAGGCCCCCATTATGAGGAGAAACCACTTTGAGAGTACAAACATCCATGGAAACTTAACTTCTAAGCTAGATGAGTTTTATATGTGAAAATTTATGGTAATAAATGGTCTTTGTGATTGATGCCATAAGGTAAGTGGAGCATAAAAGTTTTGCCAATTTGAATGCCATTCAAGCTGAAAATAAAGGCCCTCTGGTGCCATGGAATTTCCCCATAGAACCTTAATGGGAGGAGTTCAAAGGGGGATTTCTGCCTTATGTGGGGTATAGAGGCACAACAAGAATGCTAGACATGAGGATATTATCCTAAATTATATTTTGCAAACTATTTTATCTCATGTGACTATGTTTGTTTATACTGGCTCCCATTGTAGAAGTTGTATATGCATGGATCACTATAGAGTAAGTGACTTGTTAGAAATAAGTTCCATGGCTCTAAAAATCTAAATAATAAAGTTTCATATCCACTAAAAATAACCTTGCATGGCCTCAAAAGGATCAAAAAAGAGGAGCCATAGAAACATGGGATATGTCTTCGCAAAAGTTTTGTAGAGGCCTATTGTGTGTTTCTATGGATGAACTTTTTTTGTGCTTTTGAGGCCATGCAAGTTTATTTCTAGTGGATATGAAACTTTATTATTACAAATTGAAGGTCCATGAAACTCATTATGTGCTCAACTCAATTTACCAATGGAAAAATGAGTTTATAACCATAAATGATTTGCTCTGCACACATAGCATGTTGACTTGAGTGCATGTGATTGTGAACATATGATATAGATCAATGTGGAGTTGGGCATGTGTAAGAAAGGTTATGAAAAAGTATATTACCAATGAGATAGTTCACATTACAAAACATCTCTTCAAGAAGAATAATCACATAGTCATATATGCTCCTATCTAGTTCTTGGGTTGCATAATTTCCCTAAAATTTGCAAGAAGTAATACTTATTTCCACCATTTGATGACCTTGCATGACTTCAAAGCACCAAAAAAGGTTTATATCTCATGAATCGTTTGGATTTTGGAGAAATGGATGCTACCATCACGTCCGAAACATGCAAAAACCCTAAGATTGACTATTTATTTGTCTAATTCTGACATCTAGAGCCTTGGTAACTTTTTGAGGTTACCAAGGCTCTAGATGTCAGAATTAGACAAATAAACAGTCAATCTTAGGGTTTTTGCATGTTTCGGACGTGATGGTAGCATTCATTTCTCCAAAATCTAAACCATTCATGAGATATAAACATTTTCATAGAATTGATGGTTTTACAATGGTTTCCTTTGTGTTTATGACATCACCTCCCTCTCAAAGCGATAAGTTCCACGGGAAGTAGCTATGTAACTGTGAGATTTTTTGGAAATTGAATCTTCATAGTTATTGGTCTTTTTAGAGTTCTTTATATATTGTACTAGAACACGATGATGATGGATATCGATGATGGTACTAGAAAGGGTTTGTAGTATATCTAGCTAAAGAATCAAAGGCATGATTCTCATGATGGATAGTACTCCTTTTCTGACTCAAATGATGATCCTTTGATGTGGAATGGTGATCGTGGAAGTCTTAAACGGAGCTTGTATCTTCTTTCTAGGACACTTGAATATGATGTGGTTAGTGACAATACAACTGCTTTCTTTCAAATTTTAGGTTCATGGACCTTATTATATGCACAACCTAGTTGAACAATGCAAATACTAGTTTTGATTCTAAGGGATTTGTTTTGCACACATACCATCTTTATGCAAGTGGATACAATTATGAACATATGATATAGATCAATGTGGACTTGAGCATGTGTAAGAAAGATGATGAAAAGTAGATTATCATAATGGAAATGTGATTTTACAAAATGTATCTCTTCAACAAGAATGATTACATAATCATGTATGGTCCCATCTAGTTTCTTTGGTTGTATGGTCATCATCGTCACATGAGCTACACACAAGTCAATATCTTTCAAAATAGAAGTAAGGAATGCATCTCCTTCCTCTTGGATGGCTTGAAGTGCTATTGATTATATCCAGAGTCTAGTGCATTAACTTTGAATCACTAAGGATCGATAATGTTGGCTCACTTTTTTTATGCTTTTACATTAGGAGAAACTTTAGGTTGTGCTACATATGATCTATGATGTGGTTGGTAGCTCTTATTCATTTTACATATATGCCTTGATTGACATTGTGACACAATTTATGGCATATTTTTCTTTTCTCATATGTGGGTAGTGTTCTTTGACCTTATAGTAGTGACTTTATAGCCTCTACTTGATATGATGTTGGAATATGCATATGTTTCATGATGATTCCTTGAAGCTCTCCTTTTTGGATGACTTGGAATGGTTACTTCATACATGTTTCATCAGCCATGTTCCATTTGGAGGTAGATTGAGTTCAAATGGTTCATCACCAATGATTAGTGGATCTATTATTCCCCTTTGTGCATGTCCTTAGGATCGTTTTATGAATGGTCACATCTGTGGCAGTTGATCTTCATCATGCTCACAAGAATGATTCTATGGATGAGGGTATGAACTATTTTGATATTCTTAATCGACTTCACTCTCTCATATTGAGCCACTCTATGATTGTATGGTGACCTCTATGTAGACCACTTCATGCTCTGTGATGGAGCTTCATCCAAGGTGGTCATTATGTACCTTGAGCATGGCTAGGATATACCACAAAAACTTGTTAGTATAAAATAATCAATGATGCCTCTTATGTAACTTGAATTCCAAGTTGAACCCTAAAACACTTTTTGTGCATGACATTGATCATGATGCAAAGGACTTGCTGATAACGTCCAATTTTCACTTGCAATGTTGTGTTGTAATTTCATGAAAACATTTCTAATAGTCAAACTCTTGCAAAAGTTGTTTGAAGAAAAGCAAGTGAGTATTATTCCAACTAGTCAACATGCATAGAACCACTAATATGACATGTACTTTTTAAGAAATTACTATTAGATCTATAGTGGGAATTTTCCATCACTACTGCACTAGAATCTTGATTGATAAAAATCGATACATCAAAATTCTCCATATGATAATACAACATGTAATATTTCAATGAATAAATGAGCACAATTTAAAGAAACAAACAACATCTGAATGTAGAATGTACCTTACCTTTCACTATTCCAAGTCATTGATGATTAGTATCTTTAATATGAATTTGAACCTATCACCACAACATGTAGAAAAAAGATAAACATATATAAAATCAAATTCAAAAGGGATATGAAAAGAAAATTACTAGAGGTAGATTTTATTCTAGAAGAAGAACATTGATTTTTGAAGCCTCTATAGATTAAAAATTTATTTATTTATTGTTTTGTACAAATAGAAGCATATGTATATGAGTTCTTCATAAACTAAGGATATGATTTCTTCATTGACTCCTTAGTCATGGTTGCATGCTAAAACATACCTAGGCATATTTTCTTTTATGTGTAAGTACTATGTGGCAATATCAATCATGTCCTCTTTATAATTCATGTTCCTAATGAATAACTTCTATAATCCCGGAGAAATGCTTCCACACACATTTTCCTATCCATACTGTGTAATATTGTTGTCATTCTTTTGAAAAGAAGGAGAAGTAAGAGAAACTATTAACAATTTAAAGTGCTTCTTTGGTGTTGATGAAGCACTTATTTCTTAGATGAATTACCTATGCAAAGGAAATATTGAATTAATTCTTTTGCAAATATGAGAATCAAGAAAAATATATACCTCATTAGAAGAATATGGTGTCTGTGTCTTCCCACTCCACATGAAAGAGCTTCCAATGATGGTATTGTGTGCTTTTCCTACTGAAAAATAGTAGATGAATATTGGAAAGTAAAATGAATAGTACATCTTTGATCACAAATAAAGAATGAACCACCTACTTGGACATGAATATTGTCATCTCATGGGAGAAAAATTTCTTTGTGAGTGATTCTATTATTGTTACATCTTCTCCTTGGAGGAAATTGTTCGAGTACTCCATGGCTGCTAGAATTCAAGAGGTAAGAGAGAGAAAGATAGAAGAGAATCAAAATAACATGTATAATGGACTAAGAAGTATCTGTACATAGAGAAAATTACTTTTTTGATATGTGTATGGGTCAGGGTGAGGTTTTCCATTCTATGTGATTGAGCATGATAAAATTTTGAAAAACTCATTTTTTGAGGTAGTGAAAGTTACGAGTTTGATGATGTGGCACTTTACTTTTGGATCAGTTTGAAAAAAGAACTATTTTGAGTGATTTTATTGAAAAATCCATAAAAAAAAGTAACTTCTGACATGTATATTAAGAAATGGGCCCTTTTTAGTAAGAAATAACTAACCATGTGACTTTTCAAAAAAAAGTCATTTTTTTATTCACAAAGATGGACAGATTTGATGATGTGTAAAGTGGAATCTCTCTCTCTTTCTTTTACAGAAGAGAGAGATGACCCTACTTGGGCCTAAAAAAAAGCCTAGTCTTGCCTACTAAAAAGTGCTCTATTAAATGCACTTTGTTCCCTCAAGCAAGAACAAGATTAGGCTTAATCCCTTAAAATTAGGAATCCTTACAAGGCCCATGCAGGGTTCATTTTTTCCCCTAATATTGTGTTGCATTGGGACACACATTTTCCATATGATAGGTGTAACAACGCTTGTTTGTTGTCAACCTAGGCATCTATTTACTAATAACTCCTAGTTTCTGGGCCACTTTTTCTGCTAGGTCTTCTATCGAGCTAGACAATTTTGAGGATGTTAGAGATGAACAATCTGAGTCTTTATAAACCTTTGAGAGTTCCAACTCGTCTCCAAGGTTGTCCTCAATGTCTATACAAATTCCTACACATTGCTCTAATGGTTTGGGTTCCTTCAAGTATACATAGGAGCATAGTTTAGAGCTCAAGAGGCCATCTAAAAACAATGAAACTTGCTTGGCCTATGAGGGTAACTCTTGCATCCAACATCTTTCAACATATTGTCTAAACCTACGTCCTACAAGTCTGACTGTTTCCTGAGGGGTTTGTTTGAAGCTATGAATCAACGAAGATGTATCATGCCTAATTCCACTTTTAGAGAATTCTATGATGAATGACTCTAGCAAGTGATGGATATCCCTAAATTGCCTCTGTTGCAATGGTTGGAACCAAGTTAAAGCAGTGTTCTTTAATATTAGTCCAAATGCATTGTATTGCGTGAACATGTCTTCTACTTGCTCTGCTCATAGCACTTGCTTAAATTCTACAACATGATCATAAGGATTTCTTGTCCCATCAAAGTAGTTTTTCATTGACTTTATTAATTGAGTGGGTCTTAATATCCTTGGGTGTTCACGTGGTCTAGGTAGAGGAAAATTATCTCTACCACTTGGTATTCTAGGTTCCCTTTGTCTTTCCACTCTATCGGTGTCCATGGTGGTTCTATCTCTCCCTATGGGATGAGTGAAACTTACTTCTGGTCTCTCTTTGTCCTTCTCTCTTTGAGTACCATGAGCTAATGTTGTTCCAGCACCCTGATGGCTCGTGTTTACATTTGCTCGAGATGGGGGGAAGACTAACTTGCCTCTCCATGTGTAGGTATTTCTTGCATGGTCTGGTACTACAAATACTCGTTCTGAAGTATCATCCAGGTATACAATCTTTCCCGGAGTATCTGGGTCCTTGAATTCGTAAATCATGATGGAGCCTACCTCATTAGGTTGTTCCATTCTATACCTCCAAAATGCTTCAGCAGTTTCCTTATTCAAGAATAATTATATGCTTCTATTGTCCTGAGGGATCCATTCTAGAATTAATACTCTTGTCAGTATAGATTTCCCTCTAGGTGTCCTAGGTTCGTCTCCTAGTGGTTCTTTTCCTTGGGTTCTCGCTTTTGTATCTAGATAACTACACCAAACTCATTGGTATGATTTGGTTGAGTACTTATGATGTACATCGTTCCTTCTTTGTCTATGTATGCATCTCTCTCAAATTTCACCACTGGACAATCTAATGCAATAGCTTGATCCGGATTGTGCAATTGCACTACTAATCTTCCCAAACCATCCTCATAGATGCGAGCATATAAGTGGTTGGTTCGAACATATTCTAATTGAGTTCTATAGGGTAATTCGGATTTTTCCAAGTACGTTATGTTTAACCCTCCTTCTGGTCTTTCCGTGCTAAAGGCCATTTTTGATTCACTGATATCTGAGCCCAACTCGTAAGGGTAGTTATTCAATTGTTGAGCCCACGAACGTGGAGTAGTTCCTACACTTGCTTCTGATGATCTAAGGCTTTGTCGGTCTGACTTACCTATATGCTTGCCCGATCTAAGGTTCATGAATTTACTTCCTGGCACTCTCTGATCGACAATGTCTCTTTTTGTTCTTAATTGCTTCTTTCTTTTTACATTCCTTTAAATTCTTGTCTTGTATTCAATGTATACATCAAGAGTCAACTTTTCGTTGTAGTTTTTGAGTTCTCGTTTCGTCATACTTAAATTCTTTCCTTTAGGTTTTCGTATTGCACACCTTTATCTTAGTCTTGGACTTGAAAAATTAAGTCTCTTAGACTTGATGCATTCCTATTGTCATTCTAATTTAATCCACAATGCTAAACATTTAGCCTAAGCTAATAATTGACTAAGGGGGTTGAGTATTCTTCCAACCTCAAGTCAGCTCCTTTGATTGCTCTGATGCCCAAGAAGTAGCACTTCCCAAGCCTTGCATTCTTCACTGCCTTGCTTTGATTGCCTTTGATAGCCCTTGCTAGATCTGTAAAAATTCAATGTTTATACCAATTCTTGATCAAGCACTTTGATATGTACACCTTTAAGGGCCCTTTCTCGTTTGACCCAAATTTTAATGCCCCCTTTCTTTTCTAGTCCCAACAATGGATCAACCTCAAATTTTCTTATCTAAAAATCAACGCATTCTTCTTGAAAAAATAGTTGAGCTCACGTACTACTCGTAAAGATCTTTCTAATGAGCTATAAAGCTCAAAAATCAAACTTCGAATGAAAAAGATATGAGCATTCAGACCCTCGGGGGTAAAAATTGACAAACAGGTTTTTCTTCAAATATGAGCTAAAGGGTCTCCAATGAGCTTAGTCACCCAAAATTTCTCTCAAAATAGCCTCAAATTTGCCCAAAAAATCAAACCCTAATTTTGGCATTTTCGGTGAACCGTCACGATGGTATGGGACAATTGCGATGGCCTGGGATCGTCGCGATGGTTCAGGTGAACTGTCACGATGGCCTGGTACAATCGCGATGGTCCAATCATGTGAAGTGTCGCGATGGTCTAAATGAAGCATCGCGATGGAATAAATGAAGCATCGTGATGGTCTATCTAGTGAGCAATCGCGATGGCGTGAGCCCGTCGCGATGGTCAACGGTCAATGCAACCATCACGATGGCGTGAGCCTGTCACAATGGTTACGAGGCGCGATGGCTTGAGCCAATCGTGATGGTCCAATTTCAATGCGTCATGATGGCATACCTGGTATCATCGCGATGGTCAACTATGACACGTGGCAGGGGATCGTGGCGATGGCGTGGGCCAATCGCGATGGCATGGGGTTGACGGGAGTGTCGCGATGGTCAATGAACATCGCGATGGTTCAAGTGAACCGTCATGATGGTGTGAGACTGTCGCGATGATCTGGTTGAGCCGTCGCGATGGCATGAGCCAATCGTGATGGTGTGATGCAATCGCGATGGCGTGAACCCATCGTAATGGTCCACCAAAATGATGATTTTGAAGATGCAGTTGTGGATTCGTGTGTGCGCAAGGGTCGCCTACCTCGTGGTGTGGTTGCTTACCAAAAATGCTGACTTTGTCAAACCATCGCGATGGTCCAACTCGAATGGCAGATTCTGACAAAAAGTGAATTTCTTACCTTTTGGAAGCTTTCCTGTTGCTTTGGGGCACTATACCTGCAAGAAAACTCAAAAACACATACAACACAACAAGCACAAAAGCTCTCTCTTGCTCTCTCGCATGCACAAATGAGGGGAAATGAGGAGGATAGGTGGATATGGTGAATTTTTTGATTTTTTTTGGAGTGGGAGAAGATGATGTGGTGGTGAAGGAGGAGTGTAGAGGAGATGAAAAACACAAAAAACTACTTAAAAACAATAAAAAAAAACTAAAAATTTTACCTTCCAATGCCACTTCTTGCTATACTCTTACCATCACACATTCATCCTAGAATCGATCCCCGACAACCGCACCAAATTTGATGTTGCTCTAGCACAATGATAAGTACCATGTTTAGAAGCTCCACCTCCTTAATGTCAATCTGCAAAAGAGATAGGAGTGATATGAAGATCGTTAACGTGAGATGTAGTGAGAGTGAAGGTAAGAAGCATAGAGATGCACACACATATACACACACATATGTGTACACTAGCTAACCTCAAAAATGAGCTCTCTAGCTCTCTTTATAGTTTTTTTACTAGTTTTGACCGATTTCGCATCTAGTGACCGGCATAGTTAAAAAATAGGTTCCAGGTGCCATTTGAAGGTCTAAACGAAGTCTAAAAATAGAAAAAATTGGTAGGCTCATTCTGCCTAAACTCCTTAAGCTTGAGGACTCCTCAACTTGCACAAAATGGAGCATTTAATTACAAAAGTGGTTGTTCTATGTTACATATGATACAAGAGTGATGAAAATCACTGTTGAGAGTTTTTGAAAAGTATTATAAAACATATTTCTTTGAAAAACTAATCCGCTTGGCTCCCTACTACTTCATTGTGATCCGCCTTCACATACTTCCTCGTCGTCTTTGCCTCTGGCTACTGCCAACAATCCCAATCATCCATGCAACATGAAGAGCTAGTCAAGGAAATTCAAGACCTCAATGCTTAAAACAAACATCTTAGAGAACATAATGTAAACTTGTCAAAGATATATGCATGCATGCTCACGATTTCAACAATGAAACTAGCACAAATGTCAAAATATTGAATAATTTGAAGGCCTAGGAAGAATAATACCATAGGATGAAGCACAACTAGCCATGGAAATTTTAGAAAAAGAAAAAATTACAACATGAGCTATCAACATTGCATGCAAAGTATCATCTTGAGAGAAAATTCCATGAGGCACACTTCCAAGAACCCCCGCATTGGGTGGCTATCTGATACACTAGTCCCACCCTCTCTCTTGTATAGGGCCTCAATATGTGGACCATGACTACCCGATTTGATATGGTCACTAGTTGAGAGACCCTAGACACTCATGATAGTCAAGATCATTCATAGTAAGCCCTCGGTGCCATATGATATTTTCACATCAAAGCTAGTCATGTCATTAATGCTTGTTGAAGTACTCTTCTAGCTCGTTCACTTGCTTCAAAGATTGGAGGATATGGACAATGAATGCATTAGTATATATAGCCTTAAGGCACCATGGAATCTTGCATTTTCTAGGGACATCTCTTCATGGTATGCTGAGTGTAATAAATTAAGTGTATGATCTAAGGGTCTATTTGGTTCAGACAGATCTGAAATTGGACATCGTTTGGTCACTTGTGCATATGACCAAAGATCTTGAGAATAGACTTACTAGCAGGTCATGTGTTCTTATAGACAAGTGATCCACTTAGTGGTTAAATCTCAAGGGTGTGAAGGACTCATCTTGGGTTCAACCCCTATGGGATACATGGCGATAGTATTTTTCCCAAAGAGCTCTAGAGCCTTCTAGAAGCATCTACTTGCGATAACTCCAATTAACTAGGACACTTGGTGCACATGCAGTTACATGGCTGACACATGGATAGTTAGAATTCACCTACCCAAGAAGGCAATCCCTTGGAGAGAGCTGTATATAGAGTCATATGGTTGGGAGGAGATTCATCTCTCTATCACGTGGTGGCAGTCATAAACTTCATTCTCTTGCATTGGTATCAAAGCCTAACTTCCATGATGACCTTGTGGATATATCATCTTCTTCATGATGTAAAACTCTTATGCACCTTCTTCATGGAAACGAGTTCTCTTATCCCCATGTGAGATGAACATCATCGATTGTTTTTTTCTATCTGTGCATGAGAACAGTGATATCCTGTATTGCTCTAGGTAGAAAAACATGTGGATCATTATCCAATGTTGCGGATAGAAGAATCAAACCCATGATCACATGTTAACGGGTCTGATGTTCTAACCATGAAGCCAAGCACGATGTGAATTCCATCTTGCTCATATCCATATCTAACTATATGAACCATAAGGAGTGTTGCGATGGAAGCTCCGTGTTCACGTGACGTCCATCTTCACCACGTAGCTTGAGGCTCAAATCGTGGAGTTCACAAAAAGAAGGATAACATTTCATCAAAAGGTCACAAGCAAGCCTTGAACCTGTGACTTCATCAAGGGGAGAACTTCTTCTATCCAAGAGAACAAGATGCCTTTGATGCTCAAAAATCAAGTTCTCATTATCATGTTTTAGGAATTTCCAGTACTTTCAAATTTGTGCCACACGCTCATATCTTCATCTTCATGCCTAATGCTGCCCAAACATACATTCTATCGGTGTGGGAGCGATTTGTGACGACTGGTGGATCAATTCAATCGTCTCACTAACAGCGTACATAGGGTGACTATGCAGAACAAGTATTTGTTTTCCTAAGGTTCGTAAGGCAAAGCGTTTCTATATCTATTGACTACATCTATATAGGATGGTAGGATTAATTCCTCACTAACTACTTTATCTTTAATGATTTCAGTTATATTTAAATCTATTTGAGAATTATCAATGTTTCTAGCTATGGATGGAGGAAAAATATTTTCACTATTTTCAGTACTAGGTGGAACAACGGAAATTAATGGTAATGTTCTAGATAATCTACGATCAAACTCTCTTGAATGCAAAGTTTCTTCTATAATTTTATCTTTAACTAGTTCTTTAATTTTTGTATTTTGAGTATCATTAACTTCAACTGGACTAGGAAATAGTATTTCAAATGTAGATAGAGGTTAAAAAAATACTACTAGATGAAGCTTCTTCAGATATATAAGATGAAATGTAAATAGATTAATGTTATATAAGTTGTTTAAATGATTGATTTCCTATACAAAAGCTATAGGATACTGTTTATGAAAAAGATTTCCTATACAAAACTAAACAATAGAATTCTAGCTAAGTAAATTCTTTTTCACACTTCAATTCTTCAGTTCGTCTTCATCAAAGGCTTCATATCATCTGAAAAATAACATGAAAACCATAAGTATAATTTCATATAATATTAAACTCTCATTTAAACTTAACATATTAAAAACTCAAGTTAATATAAGATAATTAACTTTTCTAATACATATATATCATAAGTACATACATTCATTTTAATATACACATTATAATATGCATAACTCATTCATGCATTCATGAACACTAATCACTCATGTATTATTTACTTGTACATGACTCAAACATTCATTCATACATTATTTAAGCATACATATTATAATTCATATGCATACATAGGCTTCATACACTTAACATACATATACATACATACTACATATGCTAACATACATGCATACACATAAATGAACATGCATTTTACTAACATGCACTAACACACATATATGCATACATACACATAAATGAACATGCATACATAAGATGCATACATAAATCACATGTACTAACTCACATATATGCATACATATAAATGATCATGCATTTAGCTATTATACATAAACACTAATTCATATACATAAACATATATACTTATCTATCAAGCATGCAAAACATCTAATATGCATGCACTAACATGCATTAACACACATGCATGAACATACATGCACAAACATAAATGAACATGCATACATAACTTACATACATATAAATGAACATGCAAACATACATGACATGTATACATACATGCATGAACATGAAAACATAACATACATGCACTAACATACATAAACACGCATGCATTAACACACATGCATGAACATACATGCACTAACACACATGCATGCATACATGCACATGCATAAATGAACATTGTAATAAAGTAAGTCTATGATCCAAGGGTCTGGCCGGTTCAGACATATCTGAAATCGGACACCGTTTGGTCATCCGTGTGTATGACCAAAGATCTCGAGTTTTAGACTTACTAGGAGGTCTTGTGCTCTTGTGAACAAGTGATCCACTTAGCTTAGTGGTTAAGTCTCAAGGATGTGAAGGAGGAGGTCTTGGGTTCAACCCCCATGGGGTACATGGGGAGAGTGTTTTGCCCAAAGAGCTCTAGAGCCTTCTAGAAGCATCCACTTGAGTTAACTCGAGTTAACTGGGACACTTGGCGCACATGTAGTTACATGGCTGACACTTGGATGGTTAGTATCCACCTGCCCAAGAAGGCAGTCCCCTGGAGAGACCTATATATAGAGGCATTTGGTTGGGAGGAGAGTCATCTCTCTAGTATGTGGTGGTCGTAATCCTTGTTCTCTTGCATTGGTATCAGAGCCATCTCCATAGCTTTCATCTTCTTGCTCGGATTTTTGGCGTGCGAATTCTGCCCCCGCCCGCATTGAGATGCGTGTCTCAATCGTTCTCATGCTTTAACTTAGAGCAAAAGAGTACTAAAAGGAGTAATCATCTCTGTGTGCTGCCGTGGGATTCGAACCCCCGCCCATTTGTTGGCAGCGCTCTGTTCTAACCACAAGAGAGAACCGCCCGCGTGAAGACTTGTCCGCAGCAGACATTACTGATCGAAGCCACCGCTGAAGAACTTAATTTGAAGATCTAAAAGCATACAATCTCTGGTGAAGCAAGGGGAACTCGAACCCCCGCCCCCGCAGCTAGAGGACGCCCGCCTATCCATAAGGCGACAGCCGATTGACGAGAGGTAGTCTGCAAAAAACTAATCTTCTGCTAGAATCTGGCGCTGAGGAAAGCTTCAATCAGAGAACAAAAGGACGTGCCGCGCGCTGCTGTAGCCGGGACTTGAACCCAGACGGGCTGGAAAGGAGCCAGAAGATATAGCCACGCGCCCAGCCCGATTGTTTGTTCTATAGTGCAGAGCAAAATTTAGAGAAGCAGGACGCAGAGCTGAAGTAATAGCCCAATTCTCATCCATTCAAGGAGCCAAATCAGTTGCCGAACCCGAGAAGTATTCTGCTTCAGTTGTCGCAGAGTTTGATGGAAGTGGAGTTGTGGAGTGAAGATCCGGAGGCCTAAGTTAGTCGATATCGACGGACCAAGTCATCCAAGATTATTTCTTGATGAGGAAGCTTCAAGAATGGTGAATAGCTCCTCGCAAGGATCAAGGGATGGACGAAGCTTTGATCAAAGCTAAGTATTTTCCAGTTTCTGCTTGGCCTTAATGCTTGATTTATTTTGTTTTCATTATTCTACACTTAATCCTAGATGCACATTGAAATAGCCAAGATTTCAATTGATTAAGTCTAGATTAGAATAATGAATTAATCCATTTCTCATTCCAAGCATTAGTTTGCATTAAGGAAAGACTTGATTTCAAAAAGATCCTTGTGCATCAAAGAATGTATTTTGGTAGTTTAAATACAGATTTCCTTTCCATTGAGTAAGTTTTCTATTGCACCTTAAGGGTATTTTTATATCATAGTGCATTTAGACAAAGGAAAGGATATACATGCATCAAGATTGCATGATATACATTCTTAGTACAAGGAAAAAATCGTGCATCAAGTTCATGCATGATTATTGTATTATTTTTTGAGCATGCAAAGAACATGCATGCATACGCATGTGAGCATATGCTTTTGCATGTAGATACATGCATTTGCATGATAGAATGGAATGCTGTTTGCAAGTAGATATGAGAATGTACTCTCTTAGTATTTAGCTTACTTTATAAAGCTCGCAGTTTGACATTAGGGAAGACCAAGGACTAGTTAGTTGCAAAGACATATTAGTTCTAGTTTGCAACTCAAGTAATTAGTCAATTTCTTTCCAAGTCGATACTCTACTATCAAACATAAATACTTAATGAGAATTAAGTATGTTAGATGTCTTGCTAGGTATGAGTAAGCACTAAGAGAAAGTTAAGTAATAAATTTTCTTGATGACCAAGAAAATTTAATTACTTGCAACTCTTTTGTGATGTATGATGACTCTAAGTCCTGGATGTACTTAGAAAGTCATGCGGATAAAGCTTTAGTTGATTAGTTATATATTTTATATAACTTCTCAAGCATCCCAAGGTTGGATGAGAGCATCAACTATATTTCCAAAGTTCCATGAGCACTCTTCTATTTAGAAGATTTCGAAAGTTTTAAAGAAGTTTCTTGTGGTTTCAAGATTTATATCTCATGATGAAACCTCGGTAAGTAACTTTTTGGAATTGAGATATGAAATAGTCAAGCCTTCTATTTCATGTGAGATCATTCTCCTACCATGTTTAAGATGAATTTATTTTTGGGAAGGTAGATGTTCCAAGTAGAGGATCTTAATTGATTCATGAACTCTTCCCAAAATACACATAAATTCATATTATATGATAGGTCCAAGGAATGATGCAGGCAAAACCTCTTTAGGATATAAATGTTTTGCCAAGATATAAAGGTACCAATCTTTTATAAATTTTCATTTGATTTCATCCCAAGGGGTGATGGAAATCAAAGGTTAAACCTCAACATCAATTAATCCTTGACGTCAATAAAAGGATGTTAGGTTCTATAGTTGCATCTCTGGTAAATGATGCAACTAGCTAAGCAGTCTTTAGGAAATAATATAAGTCCCTAAGGACTTGAAGCAAGTGTGAACTTTTCATTTAGGAATAGAAAGTTCCAAGAAATGGATTTTCAATCCATGAACTTCTCCTAAACAAGTTATAAAGTTCAAAGTGTTCATAGTAACATTACTATTGGATCAATCATCAATAGATGCTTGGACTTTAAACATAATTTTGATTGGTGAAATATGTTTAAAGGACTCTAGTAACATCTCAAGATTGACCAATAATAATGAGTTTTGTATCAATTCAAGAATAGAAGTCGATATCACATAAATGAAAGTTCAACTGAAACTTTCATAGTGGCATGGGAAACCATCTCCAAAATGTGATATTTTGTCTCTAGTTTGATACTCAGGAAATGAATACAATTGAATCAGTAAATTTTTTGGATATTATTTGAAAGAATTTCTTTCAAATGTTCTTTTAATATTGCAAAAGATTCCAAGATGAATCATTTGCTCAAGTTATTCCTTAGAAGGAATCTCAAGTCTTTGAAGAAATGACATTCTTTCAAGTATTGAGAGTGAAATTCTTCATACTCTTTAAACAATAAGTAAGTAGTTCCCGGATATCCCAAACCACTAGAAGTGGTATTTCAAGTCCTATTTGTGATATAACCTAAAGGTATATCAAAGATTCTTAGCTTTGGAATCTGAGAGGCATAAGTGTATGCTTGGACTTGAGAAAGATCTCTAAAAATCCTACAGGTAAGCAAAGAAGCTTAAAGATAGTTTAAGAGATCTTAAGATAAAGACTATAAGTCTTTATTTTTATCGCAAGATCAACCAGACTTGATCAATCTTGGCCATGATTGTCCAAGTAATGTGCGATTAGAACTACTTTGTAGATTGCCCAAGTATTGGCAATAAAATTCCTTTTGGGAATTATTCACTCAAATTCCATTTATTCGATGGAAAAAGAGTAAGTTGTTCCAAGTCTGAACAGAGTAAAGAAATTCCAAGAATGTAGTCTGCAACCGTGAAAATGGTAATTAAGTCTGTGGAAGGTAAAACATAAGTGTTTACCTATCCTTAAAGGGATTTTGGTACAAATCCAGAAAGCATGAGCGGATGCTTAAGACTTAAGCAGTAAAGAGATTCCTAAATAAAGTCCCCGGGGTAGGTACCTAAAGCAACAGTAAAGAAAGGAATCTAAAGACAAGAAGTCAAAAGCTCTTGTCGCTACAAAATTGGTCAAGGGTAAACCAATTGAACTTGAATTCAAGAGAAATTCAAGAACTTGGAATTTTGATTGGTTTTCATTTGAAAACCCCAGTAAAGAAGAATTGATATTCTGTCAAAAGGTTTTCAAGTTTCCAAGGCAAAGCACATGATTAAGAGGTGATCATGCCAAAGAATCAAAACCTAGGAAAATCTAGTTAGAGGTAATGCCTGAAACTTCCAATTCTTGTAAAAGAATTGAAGAAATAAGGTACTCTATCAAGAGATGTTTAGACTTTAGGATAAGAATCACCCACACATTAATGTGAATATAAAATAGGGTGGTATGGGACACCAGATTTTATACTCAGATTGATGTAGGAAAGATGGAATGGGACATCGGACCGTGGGATGATGATTATCTTTTAGTCCTAGTTTGGATTTTGAAGTTAGGTTTCATCCTCAAGGGAATTAAGACTTCAAGGAAAAGTTTAATTCGTAAAGGATGAAAGTAGTATCTTACGATACTTCAAGGTAACTTCAAGATTAAGGAAACTGAAGATATGAAGTAAGTAACTTCCAAGATCTTCATAGAACACTTCAAGTTTAAGTGTTATTGATCAGAAATATTTGATAAATTTCTGAAAGAAGTTGGACTTTGATTTTGAGTTGATCTTTTCAACTAAAGATTTAATTGACTAAGTCAAGCATCAAGTTCCTAGTGTAACTTGATAAAATTCACTCTTTTAAACTCAAAGAAATGCACAAGAATTGCATTCACGGAGTCAAAAAGATTAAATGTGACCTGAACTTAGTCTCAAGTGAAGCATTATTTGAATACAAAACTCATCAGCGTAACCTCAGTGGGTCGACACACTGATGTTGGTTACCACACTAGTATCTTGTGGTTGGATGATGTTTTTTATTTGCTTTGAATCTTTTTGAGAAGCTAGCTTATTTCTCTTAAAGATAAAGTCAATGCTTCAATATCTTATTGAAATAGATCGTTGAGAAGTTAAAGTCCTGAGTCAACTAGACTTTGACTCATAGCAAGTTTATGTATATTCGAAGTTTGAATTGGTTGTATAGAGTCTTAGTTATTTCTTTCCGCTTTCCAAATCTTTTGAAATTGACTCAGATAAGGTATCTGATTCCTTTTGCAAAAGACCAGGGTTAGCCGATTAGAATAAAATAACTAACTTGAACATCCTAGATAGATGTTATGTACAAGAACCTTTTCAATCTTGAAAAGATGATAAGTCTAAGTGGACTTATTCATTTGAGTTTGCTTCAAGTTATAGCATAAATGATTTCCTGGAGTCCAGTATACTCTAGAATAGGGAAGTTAGGAATTGCTCATCAGATTGACAATTCCCAAGAACTTTCAGTTAAAAGTCTTTGAAAAAAGTCCTAAGTTGGACAATTTTCATTTTGAATTTGAATTGGTGAAGTTAGTATGGTTGATTCCACCGGAATGGTAAACTTTCTCCTACAGTTTACATAGGATTTTTTTAACTCATTGGGACAGAGTAGTCCTCTAGTCGGGTGAAAAAATCAAGTAACTGTTAGATAAAAGTAAACCATTGTACAGACATCTAAAGTTAGATGTATGGGACAACCAAACTTCAAGTTCTCCAAAACAAATTCAAGTGAATCAAGAATTCTCAAAGTCTTGCGAGGGATAAGAATCCCACCTTCATTACTAAGCCCATGCACCAGTTATGCCTAGAAATGGACTAGTAATTTGAATCCACCTAGTTCACATGTTTGTGCCTAGATCGCACATCCAGAAACTGTGAATTAGCCAGGGATGTCATTAGATCCACCCTCATTATTCTTCACTAGTTTGTACTTTGTCCCGTTCATCAAAGTACAAAACCAGATAGTGTTTTGAATCATTTGGGCAAGGATGCCACCACAGAGATGAGACATGTTCTTCCAGTTCTAGAACATGACCATGTTCTTCCAGTTTTAGAACATGAGGCTCGGGGGTTGCCTACAGTATGTATATAGCTCTATTTTCGAGGACGAAAATATTTTCCAAGGGGGGAAGAATGTAATAAAGTAAGTCTATGATCCAAGGGTCTGGCCGATTCAGACAGATCTGAAATCGGACACCGTTTGGTCATCCGTGTGTATGACCAAAGATCTCGAGTTTTAGACTTACTAGGAGGTCTTGTGCTCTTGTGAACAAGTGATCCACTTAGCTTAGTGGTTAAGTCTCAAGGATGTGAAGGAGGAGGTCTTGGGTTCAACCCCCATGGGGTACATGGGGAGAGTGTTTTGCCCAAAGAGCTCTAGAGCCTTCTAGAAGCATCCACTTGAGTTAACTCGAGTTAACTGGGACACTTGGCGCACATGTAGTTACATGGCTGACACTTGGATGGTTAGTATCCACCTGCCCAAGAAGGCAGTCCCCTGGAGAGAGCTATATATAGAGGCATTTGGTTGGGAGGAGAGTCATCTCTCTAGTATGTGGTGGTCGTAATCCTTGTTCTCTTGCAAACATGCACTAATACACATGCATACCATCCCTACCATGAACTTACATGTACTAATATATATATATATGAACATGCATGCATACACATATATGAACATGCATGCACTAACATACACACATGCATACATGCACATGCACTAGCACACATGCATGAACATACATGCACAAACACACAACATGCAAGCACTAATATCTAATATACATGCATTAACTATGCATACATTTACTAACATCTAACATGCAATAACATATGTATGTACTAACAACTAACATCTATGCATTATCTAACATCTAATATTCATTAACATTCCTAACTTTTACATACACTTCCTAACATCTAACATGCATACATTAACTAACATGCCTTAACATCTAACATCTATGCACTAACATTCATCTATCATTCATTAACATGCCTTACTTTTACTAACATACCTAATATTTATCATGGGTACATGCACTAATATCTAATATCGCTGACATTTATCATGGGTACATGCAATAATATCTAATATGGCTAACATTTATCATGGGTACATGCACTAACATCTAAAACGGATACAAACATTTACTAAATCCAATGCATTTCTAATAAGTTTCTATCATAAATTAGCAAGTAAGGGTTCAAGAAGCTTAGCTAATGGATAAGAAAACGAAGGGATAAATGATTGGATAAGCAGAAGTTTAGATAATACGATGAAATCTTTGAGAAAGATAAGAGATAATGGCTAAATGGACCCTCCTTTTGGTAACCTGAAACTCTTAAAAAAGGTTTAGGAATTCAAAACATATACATGTAAACAATTTAGATAAATAAATACACACATACATCCTTCATACCCTCCATTTCATACCAACATACATATTAAAATCATTAACTATTCATATCATTCATCTCAAACAACATACTCAATGCATATGCATGTCATATGTTAAATGAAAGTACAAAAAACAATAATAATTAATACATAGAAGATATTAATTAACATTCAATGTAATGAACCTAAGATGAGTTATTAATTAAAACATACATATATAAGGACACATACATAAATACATATTTATACACATACATAAATATATATACTTTCATAAATATATACACTCTATTTTTTTTAGTATATATTTAATAAATATACTTAAACATAAACATAACATAAAACATGACAATAAAACATAATATAATATTAAAATATATAAACATAAAAAAAGAAAGAATAAAACATTTAATATATATAAACTATAAAATAAAGATATATAAACTCTCTCTCTCTCTCTCTCTCTCTCTCTCTCTCTCTCTCTCTCTCTCTCTCTCTCTCTCTCTCTCTCTCTCTCTCTCTCTCTCTCTCTCTCTCTCTCTCTCTCTTTGTGTGTGTGTGTTGTGCGCGCAGCGCTACTACGCTGTCGGCAGAGAGGAGAGAGAAAGGGAGGGAGAAAAAGAGACATTAAAGAAGGGGAAAGGAAAAAGAAGGAAGAAGAGGAAAGAAAAAGAAAAAAAAAAGGAAAATCAAAAAGGAAAAAGAAAGAAAGGAAAGAAGAAAAATAAAAAAACGACCCTCATTGTCTCTGCGTTGATAGATTTTTAAAGCAAAAAAATTTGCTTTGCATTGAATGAATGACAAAAGTAAGAGAGATGGACTTCTCTTTCCTCTTGCCAGAAGGAGAGTCATAGAAATGAGTGCACAAACAACCATAGCCTAGAGCATAGAGTAAATAGAGTACCTTAAAAATAACATGAGCTTGTGAATACGACTCCCGTCTTTATATAGATGAGAGTAGCCCATCATAGGCAACATTTTCCCTAAGTTAGCTCAATCATGTAGCCTACAATAACTTCACATCAACTCAACATATTTCAACCAAAAAAAAAGGCATGGAAGATTCATCCTTTTCATTTTCCAAAAATACACAAACTTTGCTAAATTAAATATTCTCTTAGCCTTAGACTTTAGATTTAAATACAATCCTTCAATTCATTTTTTTTATTTATTCACTTTAGAATAAATTAAATTAAACCCATCAATAAATTTAAATGTATCCATAATTTTAGTGTTAATAATGATAATTAATAATTAACATATTTAATTAATCATTTATATTTAAAACATTTTGTTAAGGTTTCATTTATTACATTTATCCTATTTATTAATTCATTTAGAGACTAAACCTTACTTAATTAACCTTTTTAATCATAGGTTTACCCTTACACTAACTTCAAACCATGTTTTTAAATCCAACTAACCCATAAACTAATCTTCTACCCTTCCATAACCCTCTACATATATTAAATAAACCCTTAATTAACCTTAAAATTAAGCTTGAACCCTATAAAACATGTTCAAAACCTACATTTGATCCTTAAATACTCTTGAATTTACTATCAAAACCTAAATAAACTCTTGATTAACCCTTAATTTTTAATCTATATCCACAACTTCATTAGAAAACACATTTATAAATAATTCTCATCTTTGTACTAATCATCAAACTTCTTGCCCTGCAAAAATTAAAATCAAACATTAGTCAAAATTTTCATAAATTATTCAAACTTATTCTAATCAATTAATCTTTTAAGAGAAATAAATCTTTTGGACATCGGCTCATGTTCTTTAGCGAGTTGCTCAGAGGAGGATACAAAGATTCAAAAAAAATATCTCATTCCATCTACACGGTCCCATGAGAACAAACATTGGAGATGAGGATTCGAATCTGAAACCTCTTATTTGTCTCTCAAATGCCCCAATCACTACACTAAGAGGGGTTCGATAGTCTATGCCTATTGCAACGTCATATCTCTCCTGATCCACCAGATCTTTTCTGCTAAGTTGAGCTACACGATTGTGTGCTCAATCTTTTCTGCTAATCCGAGCTACAGGATTGCATGCCCAATCTCTTCTGCTAAGCCGAGCTACACAATTGCATGCCCAAAAGAATAAAAGGTAGTCCTGCAACTGCCCAATTCAAACTCTTGACATCCATTCCAAGAGGGAAGTAATCTATCCATTAAGCTAATAAGTCTCGATGTCATACTCATCTATTTGCTTCTTCATATGCTTATGAATCTTTATCTTTTGGGCTCTATTCTGTACTTGTCTACTAATCTTGAGCTAAGAAGTTTTTTTTCTAAGTTCTCTCCTGACATCTCCAACCGAACCCAAACTTGAACCTATTTTGGAGCCAAACTCGAATCATCTTCTTGACCGCGAGAAGGGCAAAGTAAAGCAATACTCAAAGAAGAATTACAAAGTGAACTTGTGGAGCTCATCTAGTATAGTAATTATTATAGGTTGGTTCAATCATCAAAAGATGCTTATACTTTAAACTATGCAATCAAAGTGAATTGTCAAATTATGTTTAAAGTAATCTAGTGATATCAAACGATTGAACAACGATAATATTTTTTCCAAACTCAAGATAAGGAATTTTTTTCATATATAAATGAAAGTTCAAGTTAAAATTTTATCAACAAATGGGAAAGCATGTTCTACAGTGATCCTTTAGCTTAATACTCGAGACCTGAACACCACTCCAACAATAAAACTTTAAGAATCTTGTCTAAAAGGCAAGAAATTCTTTCAAAAAACAGTACAATATTTCAATGGACTCCATGATGAATCATTTGCTTAGGTTATTTGATTCCTTAGAATGAATCTCAAGTCCTTAAAGAATAACATTCGCCTTAGTAGTGAGAATGAAATTCTTCAAACTCGTTAGACAATAAGTAGTTTCCCAAAAGTATCAAACCATCAGGTTAAACAGTTAGAGCAAGGTAACTTAAGACTTGATGATGCTGTTGAATTTTTAAGAGAATCTAGAATTAAGAACAAGCATTATTTTGATAAAACTCATCGATTGCATTCTAAGCTGATTGATAAGATTCTTAGCTTTAGAATCTGAAAAGGCATTATCATATGCTTGCATTTGAGTTGAGAAGAAGATCTTTAAAATCCCATGGCTAAGTGAAGATGCTTTTGTTAGTTTACGAGTTCTTAACGATAAAGACTAAGTCTTTATTCTTGTCACAAGGTCAATAAGACTTGATCAAACTTGGTGAGGTTTGTCCAAAAAATTACGATTAGTACTCTAAAGTTTACCCAAGTATTGGCAATCAAATTTCTTTTGGAAAATCTTTTTCTGAAGTTCCATTTATCCAATGGACAGTAAGAAATAGTAAGTTTCTCCAAGCTTGAACAAAGTTAAAAAACAAATATCGAAGTATGTAGTCTATAACAGTGTCAACGGTAATTAAGTATGTGGAAGGTACAACATAATGCTTGCCTATCCTAAAGGGATTTTGGTATTAAAAAAAAAAAAAAGCATAAGTGGATGCTTAGACTTAAGCCATATAGAGATTAAGAAAGGTAGCTACTTAAAGTTTCAATAAGAAAGGAATCTAATGACAAGAAGTAAACAGCTCTTGTCGCTACAAATTGTTCAAGTATAACCGATTGGACTTGAATTTTGAAATTCAAGAACTTGGAATTTTAACTAGTTTTCATTTGAAAATCCTAAAAAAGAAGTATGTTTGTTCCATCCAAAAGTTTTCAAGTTTCCAAGGTAAAATCACAAGATCATGAAATGATCATGTGAAGGAATCAAAACATAGTATATCAAGTTAGAGCTAATGCCTAAAACTTCAAAATTCTTTTAAAGAATTACAATGAGAAGGTACTCTATGAAGATATCTTTAGACTTCAGGATAAGTATCACTAACACATCAGTGTGAATATAAAATAGGATGGTATGGGACACCAAATTTTATACTCATATTGATGTAGAAAAGATAGCATGGGACATCAGACCGTGGAATGATAATTATCTTTTAGTCCTAGAATGAACCTTGAAGTTAGATTGGATCCTCAACAGAATTAGAACTTCAAAGGAGAAGTTCGAATTCAAGCAGGATAATATGATGGTCTCAAAATACTTCAAGATCAAGTACATATGAGGATAGGAAGTAAAACTAACTTCCAAGATCTTCTTTTTCAAATAAGAAAAAGACTTGTTCTTATTTGAATCATGAAACATTTCAAGATAAAGTGTTGTTAATTCAAAAATACTTCATAAATTTCTAAAGAAGTAGGACTTTGACGTTGAAATGATCCTTCCTTCCCTTTTGATACCTTTATCCTGCAAGAACGCATCAAACACTTTCGAGAATTCTCCCCCTCCATCAGATCTGAGCTTCTCGAGTGATCTACCTGTATGATTCTCCACATGTGCGAGATACTTTTTGAAGCAATCAAACACTTCATTCTTACTCTTGATAAAGTATAGAACAGTCCATCTACTATGGTCATCAATAAATGAGACATAATACCTTAATCCTGACAATGAAGGTTCTTGACTTGGTCCCCATACATCTGTATGTACTAAGTCTAATAAGTCGTTGTGGATGTAGCCTTTGTGGTTGAATGGTTGTCTTTGTGTGTTCCCAATGTAACATGCGTCACACCTATTGATCATGTGTTACTTTGATATGTTCGGCAATCCTAGAACACTTTGATCCCTGCATATATCCTTCAAGGTTCTTCACATGAGCAAGTCTCTTATGCCACACTTCAAGCTCACTTAGGGTTTGAGACCCAAAGTTTAATAAAGCTATGTTCCTGATTTCTCCTACTTCAAAAGTAAAGAGCCTACCATGCTTCTCACCTCTAGCTATCTTCTTGAAGCCTTGACATGGATCTTCCACAAAAGCTCCATGTTGGGTGAACCTAACTTGCAAGCCTTTTTCAACTATTTGGCCTACACTTATTAGGTTTTTAGTGATAGTGGGTACATAGACAACCTTACTTAGAATGTTTGTCCTGCCATTAGAAGCTTTGACATTACCAATCTTCTCCACATTGTGCTTCGTATCATCCCTTGTTTGCACTTCATGTCTATGCTTTGGACTTTCCAAGTCAAATAAAAGAGCAATGTTGATTGCAACATGATTCGAACATCCTGAATCTATGTAGAACAAATGATCATCTTCTTTACCTTCTTTGTGGTTTAGATTCATGAGAAGCAATGAGTCTTCATGTGGTTGATCTTCTGAATAATTGTTGTAGTCCCTTCTATTATAGCCTCTATTGTTATTGTTAGAGGTGTGTCCATCTCTGCCTCTATTGTTGCCATATCCACCTCTTCTACTTCCTTTCTAGGTCTTCCCATTGAACTAGCAATTCTGAGTGGTGTGGTTGGTCTTATCGCATATGGCACAAGGTTGAACATTCTGAGCTTTGGCTTTGTCTTGCTTTGGTCCTTTCTTCTTCCCTTTCCACTTACTTTTGCTTGCGAAGTTGGCTTGGGAAGTCTCTTCTTTATCTTCTTCCTTATTCTTGCAGTTTTGCTTCTTATCCTTCTTATCTGCATATAGAGCACTAGTTGAATTACCATGATAAGAGTTATCTTCCTTTATGCTATTGTTGGCTTCTTGATTAATGAGTTGTCCAAGAAAGATGTTGAAGTCTGGAGTTTGCACATCCATGATGAGATCATAAGCCGTAGTGAAAGATTGCCATTGCTTATCACTTTGAATGCCATTGATAATTTGCCTCATGATAGCCTCTTCTTCAATCAGCTCTCCAATGGATGCTAACTGATCCACAACCTCCTTGATCTTGGTAACAAACTCTGTAATGGTTTGTTTAGATGTCTTTTTCATTTGATTGAACTCATTCCAAAGATGATTTTTTCTTGCTTTGGTACTAACAGAAAAGAAAGTCTCCAGGGCATCCCAAGTCCCTTGAGATGTCTTGCATCCTCTAATATATGGTAATAGAAAGTCAGAGATAGAGTTTAGTATGTACGACCTTGCTTGACCATCCCTTGCGCACCAAAGTGTGAGCTTATCTGTCTCCTCTTGTGTAGGTCCTTCTTTGGATCTTGGAATAGGCATAGCTTCATCACGTTCTACAATATCATAAAGATTTCTACCTTACATATAGGCCTCCATTCTGATTTGCCAAGCTGCATAGTTGTGTCGATCAAGTTCTCGATCATGGAGGGAAAGTCGTCACCCATCTTGATCTAGCTCTCGTACCACTAAAAGAACTTGGAGAAGCTTGTAGGAGGTAGGAAAACGCGTTTCGAAGCACAAGACCAGCCCTTGAGCTTATGGAGACTCCAATCGACCTTATACGCATGTGATAAGTGCAAAGAAATGCTCTATGCATCAAGGAGGAGTCAATACAAAATAGATAGATTCGCATATCGACAAGCTCAAAAAAACTTATATCTATGGAAGAGACAATGAACTTCAAATGCCCATAGCGACCAGCGTGATTACAATTAGAAAAAATTCTTTTATGGGAGTGATACACATAGGGTTGTGTGTATATAATGCAGAAAAGTATAAGGAATAAGCAAAATATGTAATATGAATGAATCAGACACTCAACAGTGGTACCTCCTATTTTTCAAGAATACGTAGAGATTGATCCTGAGATAGAAAAACTGAGATTGCTCTCAATCTACTGAACCAAATGCTATGAAAATTTACATGAATAAACTAGAAATACCTTTCCAATGAGCCATCTTTCACTCAATTCGGAGCTTTGTAGAGAGAGCTACAGCCTCTGCAAAATTGCTATTAGCGAAGAAGATGATGTAGAAAATTAAAAGAGCAAGACAATGATGGTCACAAGTGTATGTATATTTCTTCCATGTATTATACAAGTGATTTCAAGTATTTATATAGACTCTAGAAGTGATCCACGACTTCTACAAGTGGATTTTGAATTCAAATGAAGGTGGGAATGGTTGTTGGAGGGAATCAATTCACTTTCCTACAATCTAGGAAACGTGAAGATCTAGTTTGATCTTTGTTTAGGTGATTGATTGCTTGATTGAATGCAACTCAACCACCACAAATTCGCGGGATTTGAGCCCTATCTTTCTACTTTTACATGTGTAAAGCTCAAAGCTTTTACAATGGTAAAAGATCCATGAAAAATCTTTTTTTTTAAATACAATAAGTGAGCATAAGAAAAAGAACTCTCCAATGGATATTCTTTCGACACGATAGCCTTTGATGTAGATCAAATCCAGCTCAAGCATAGTGTAAGCTTGATGTTCCAACAGATATCCCACTCGCTTTCTCACACTCGATCTTTAATTAGCATGTTGATACTCGAAGTTGTCGAGTAGGATGATTATTTTCCTCTCTTGTCTAGAGAGTGAGTAGGTGGAAGCATGAGTGTCATACTGTATTGGTGGTAATCTATGTATATTTAATCTATATCTTGCCATCCAAACACAAGCCTAAGTGCAAGAGAATGAAGATTACGACCACCACCACATGTTATAGAGATGACTCTTCTCCCAACCATATGCCTCTAAATATAGCTCTCTCCAAGGAACTGCTTTCTTGGGCAAGTGGATTCTAACCATGCATGTGTTCACCATGTAACTACATGTGCGACAAGTATCCAAGTTAACTGGAGTTAACTCAAGTGGATGCTTCTAGAAGGCTCTAGAGCTCTTTGGGAAAAATACTCTCCCTTTGTATGTTGCGGGGGTTGAACCCACGACCTCATGCTTCATACCCTTGAGACATAACCATTAAGCTAAGTGGATCACTTGTTTAGAGCATATGATCTACTAGTAAGTCTAGTATCAAGATCTTTGATCATACATATGGGTGACCAAGCAGTGTTTGATTTGAGATATGTCTGAACCAGTTCGACCCTTAGATGTCTTTGAAAATAAAGCTATATAAATACTGTAGGCAATCTCCGAGCCTCATGTTCTAAAACTGGAGGAACATGTTTCATCTTTGTGGTGGGACCCCTGCCCAAATGATTCAAAACACCATCTAGCTTTGTAGTTTGACAAATTCATCAAAGTACAAAGTCATGAATGAATCATAAGGATGGATCTAAAAACATCCCTTCCCAATCCACTTGTCTCTCGGTGTGCAATCTAGTCACAAACATGTGAAATGGATGGATTCTAAGTGTTAGTTCATTTCTTGGCATCATTCGTGCATAAACATAGTATCTAAGGTGCAATTCTTATCCCTCACAAGCTTTCGAGAACTCTTAATTCACTTGAATTTGATTTGGAAAACTAAAAGTTTGGTTGGCACAAACATCGAACTTGGATGTTTGTACTATGGTTTACCTTCAATATTTACTTGATTTCTTTCACTTGACTGTGTCCAAATGGGCCTAAAAGATCTTATGTAAAGTGTAAGAGAAAGTGTCATTTATATTTGGTCAAACTTACTTAAACTTGACCAGGTCAAATTCAAAATGAAAAACTTAGGACACTTTCCTAAAAGACTAGCTCAAAGTTCTTGGAATTATCAATTTGATGAACAATTCCTAACTTCTTTGTTCTAGAGTTTACTAAACTCTAGAAAGCCTTTAGAGTATGCTAGAACTAGAAGCAAACTCAAATGAATAAGTCAATCTTGGACTTATCATCTTTTGAAGATTGAAAGAGTTCTTTTACAGAACATCTATTTGGAATGTTTAATTTAGTTATCTAAATTCTTATCGGCTAACCGTGAACTTTTGTAAAAAGAATCAGATACTCTACCTGAGTCAAATCCAAAAGATTTGAAAAATGGAAAGGAAGAACTAAAACTCTGTACAACCAATTCGAACTTCCAAGATGCATAAACTTGCGAGGAGTCAATTTCTAGATGACTTAAGACTTTAACTAGTCAATGATCTGTTTCAACGAGGTATTTAAACATTTTTTCTGTCTTTAAGAGAAATTAACTTGATTCATCCAACCACAAGATACTAGTGTGGTATCCAACATCAGTATGTCGACCCATTGAGGTTCTATTGATGAGTTTCCAATGTCTCCAAATCAAAAGGTAATTGGTTGCAGATGGGTATATAAAGTTAAAAGAAATTCATATGGATCAGTTTGCAGGTGCAAGGCAAGATTAGTTGCCAAAGGACGCTCTCAAACTCATGGTATAGACTATGAGGAAACATTCTCACCAGTTGCAAAGATGACTACAATCAGAACATTGATAAGTGCAGTTGCTGCAAGGAATTGAAGACTCCTCTAACTTGATGTGAAAAATGCATTTTTAAATGGTTGGATAAGTGAAGAGGTATACATGTCACAACCACCAGGTTTTGAACACCCTAATCAGCCACCTTATGTTTGCAGACTTAAGAAAGCACTGTATGGATTAAAACAAGATCCTAGAGCTTGGAATTACATGTTGGTTATATACCTTCAAGATCAAGGGTTCAAACCAAGCAACTCAGCTCCTCTATTCATCAAAAGGAATCACGATGAGGTTATATATATATGTATATGTAGATGATATTATAATGACAGGTGATGATCTAAATGGCATTCAAAGGATCAAGAGACACATGCGAGAGGAGTTCAAAATCAGTGACCTAGGTGAGCTCACATATTTCCTAGGTATGCAGGTGATATATACAAATGAAGGAATGTATTTGACTCAAAGAAGATACATTCAAGATCTACTTCTCAAGTTCAAAATGGAGAACACTAAACCTGTAGGTACACCTTTGGAGATGAATCATAAACTTAGTGTTTATGAAAGTGAGAAAATCGAAGACATAAAAGAATATCAAAGCTTGGTAGGTAGCTTGATATATGCTACTCATACAAGGGCAGACATCTCATACAATGTGGGAGTGCTTAGTGAGTTCATGCACTCGCCAACAAGACCACACATGGAAGCAGCTAAGAGAGTACTTAAGTATCTCAAAGGTACAATCACCGAAGGTATATTCTATCCTTGCTCTTCATATTTGGATATCAAAATCTATTCAGATGCAGATTGGACAGGAGGTAAGGATGATAGAAGAAGTACTTTTGGTTACTTAGCATTTGCAGGTTCAAAGCTAGTATCATGGAGTTCCAAGAAGCAACCAATAGTTTCTTTATCCTCGACGGAAGCAAAGTACAGAGGTTTGACCATAGCAACTCAAGAGGCAATATGGTTAAAGGCATTGTATACAGATTTGGGACTTGTAAGTTCCAAACCTCACATATTTGGAGATAATGTAAGTTCCATGCATCTAGCAGCAAATCCTATTTTTCATGCAAGGACAAAGCACATAGAAGTCCATTACCACTTCATCAGGGAGAAGCTCATGGCAAATGAGATTGACATTTCTTTTGTTCCTACTGAAAAGCAAGTAGTAGCAGATATGATGACGAAGGCACTTGATGGAATAAATCTTTGTAGATTCAAAGTTATGGCAGGTATTCAACCTATCAAAGAATGAAGACTCAAGCATACTTTAGCTTGAGGGGGGAGTTGTTGGAACATCAAGCTTACACTATGCTTAAGGTGGATTCGATCTACATCAAAGGCTATCGCGTCGAAAGAATATCCGTTGGAGAGTTCTTTTTCTTATGCTCACTTATTGTATTTTTTAAAGAAGATTTTTCATGGATCTTTTACCATTGTAAAAGCTTTGAGCTTTACACATGTAAAAGTAGAAAGATAGAGCTCTTATCCCACGAATTTATGGTGGTTTGAGTTGCATTCAATCAAGCAATCAATCACTTAAAAGTAGATCAAACTATATCTTCACTTTTCCTAGATTGTAAGAAAGTGAATTGATTCCCTCCAACAGCCATTCCCACCTTCATTTGAATTCAAAATCCACTTGTAGAAGTCGTGGATCACTTCTAGAGTCTATATAAAGAATTGAAATCACTTGTATAATACATAGAAGCAATATACATACACTTGTGACCATCATTGTCTTGCTCCTTCAATTTTCTGCATCATCTTCTTCGCCAACAGTAATCTTGCAGAGGCTGCAGCTCTCTCTACAGAGCTCCAAGCTCATTGGAAAGGTATTAGTGTCTAGTTCATGCCTATAAATTTTCACATCATTTGGTTTGATAGATTGGCAAAAATCTCAGTTTCTCTGTCTCGGGGTCAATCTCTACATATTCCTAGAAAATAAGAGATACCACCATTGAATTTCTAATTCATTCCTATTGCATATTTTGCTTATTCCTTATACTTTTGTGCATTATATACACTCAACCCTATGTGTATCACTCCCATAAAAGGAGTTTCTCTAATTGTAATCACGCTGGTCGCTATGGGCATTTGAAGTTCATTGTCTCTTCCATAGATAATAAGTTTTCTTGAGCTAGTCGACGCTTGAACCTATCTATTTTGTATCAACTCCTCCTCCTTGATGCTCCAAAGTACATAGTGCATTTCTTTGCACTTATCACATGCCTATAAGGTCTATTTGAGTCTCCATAAGCTCAAGGGCTGGTCTTGTGCCGGTTGGCTGGACCAAACTTCGTTGCTTCGAAACACACTTTTCTACCTCCTACAAGCTTCTCCAAGTTCTTTTAATAACGAGAGAGGATCGCATGTCCCCGATATGTCGGATGGAGATCAAGCACTCAAGCTCCTACTTTTAGATTGTTACTTCCAATAGTGCCCATTGTACAATGTGATCATTTTCTACGTAAGAGCCATATTGTACTATACCTTACACGAAACTTCGCTCAGTTTTTACCCACTTTTTTGGCATACTTAGATGACTCTTAGTAGCATATGTTTATGCCCATATGTCAGCTTTAGTATATTTTGAAGTCTCTCTCTCTCTCTCTCTCTCTCTCTCTCTCTCTCTCTCTCTCTCCCTCCCTCCCTCCCTCCCTCCCTCCCTCCCTCCCTCCCTCCCTCCCTCCCTCCCTCCCTCCCTCCCTCTCTCTCTCTCTCTCTCTCTCTCTCTCTCTCTCTCTCTCTCTCTCTCTCTCTCTCTCTCTCTCTCTCTCTCTCTCTCTCTCTCTCTCTCTCTCTCTCTCTCTCCCTCTCTCCCTCTCTCCCTCCCCCCCCCCTCCCTCCCCCCCCCCCTCCCTCCCCTCTCCCTCTCCCTCTCCCTCTCCCTCTCCCTCTCCCCCTCCCTCTCTCTCTCTCTCTCTCTCTCTCTCTCTCTCTCTCTCTCTCTCTCTCTCTCTCTCTCTCTCTCTCTCTCTCTCTCTCTCTCTCTCTCTCTCTCTCTCTCTCTCTCTCTCTCTCTCTCTCTCTCTCTCTCTCTCTCTCTCTCTCTCTCTCTCTCTCTACCACCATGCATATTTTCAAGAGCCCCGCAGAAAGGGATGGCTCTTCAATACTTTGGTTACCCCATCACTCATGGGGAAACCATATGGGGACCAAGATTGGCCGCATAAACATGGATAGCAGTGGAGAGGCTGCAGATTCTCATGATTGCTAGACTCATCCGCAGCAAATCTTAAGTACCCCATGATATCATCAAGGCAGAGCTTGTTGCACCACCGATGCTCACTCTTCCAAATAGTATGCTTATGCTTATTGCATAGGATCCAGAGCATGGACACAAAGCACATCACTTACGGAGCTTTCCAAACATCACGTGACATGGTGCTAGCAGAAGATATCTCCTCATGGTACGCGCACACACAGGATTGGTTAGCCCACCATGGATTTGACATAGATAGACTACCACCAGTACAATACAACTCCCAAGCCCCCACCTATTCGCTCTCCCATCAAGAGAGGAACCAGATCATTCGCCAAGAGATATGGCATACATATAGAGGACATGGAGCAGTCCTAGGGATACATTGCCACAGAAAATGCTCCACTACCATGAGCACTATCTACAAATCTCAAAGCAAGGTTTCATTAAGACTCCGCACTACATGCAGACATACCTACCATACCACCTCTGACTCATCATTGGGAAGCTTCGAGTTTCATCACATCAACTCGAGATCGAGAGGGATTGGGCCAAAGGGATCCCTCGAGTGGAAAGGTGGTGTCTACTATGCCATACAGAGATAGAGTGAGGAGCAACTACTTACCAGATGCCCAGCATACTCAGACCTAGAAGCACAATTCCAGATAGAGGAGTCACTCCAACTATGCATGGCCACAAGAGACTAACGAGGATGGGATGCTTCCTCACAATGGCATACGAGACGAGAGCATATGCTACAACCCATAGGCATAGGGCTCATGCTCCAGCATGCAACACAAAGAGAGTGATGCCGACCACATGATGGAGAAGAGGTGCACCACCACCACTTGGGTGGTCTTCTTTCAAGAGGTACTTAGACCTTCACTAATGTGCCACATACTCTACCCACCTCCACCCATCATCGACAGTTAGGTATACACATTTCACTCCCACATGGGTAACCCTTGTATTAGAGGCCATTATCTGCAGAGTCAAAGCCACTCTCCCGAGAGTCCAAGCCACTCTCCCCCAGGTACCACTACATTATCCCCACTACCCCCTCATTATCGGGTATACCATCCTTTCATTGTTTTCAACCTACAAAGTTGTGTAGCCAATATTTTCCCTTTTTTATTTTTACACAAAGATGACCACAGTTGTACATGATTTTGTCTCATAGGCCAAGTTCGGCCTTTGGAAGACATTAATATAGCTAGCTAGCTCTCTCTCTCTCTCTCTCTCTCTCTCTCTCTCTCTCTCTCTCTCTCTAAAAAAAAAAAAAAACCCTTTCTTCCCTCCCTCCAAAAAGAAACCCATGGCAAGCATACTACTTGATCATGTGATGAGGCTATGAACAAAAGGTCCTCAAAACACCAATAATAATCTATTTGAAGATTCAAATCATTTTGGATCATCATGCAAGGCACCCAATCAAGATTCATTATAGATTAATATCGAGATTACAAGCAACCAAGGGATCTTGTGAGATGGGAGGTTCCCTACACCACACCTCCCGCTCTAGCTAAACCATCTTTTTGTACATTGGTTTTGAATATCTCATAATAGAAGATACAACTATCCATCAAATTCCTAGTACTTTATCCATTGTTTATCAACTTTCAGAGTCTTATCACCTCCTGAAAGTGTCATTTGATAGTATTAATTATTTGTCTTTCTGTTTCAACTTCATTACCTCCTGGCATTGTCACTTCATAGCATTATTTGTTCGGCATTTTATTTCAACTTATACAGTGTGGAAATCCATCATGATGTATCATTTTGGTCTCATAGGTCATTTTGGACTTCTGAAGAATATATCATTTCCTCCCTCCGCACCATAGACATGCATATAGTAAATGCATGCAAAGTTCCCTCACACGGACGACAACGTTATTTAAACAAGCAGTCCATGAATGCATGCAAATATAACTATTCGATCAGGCACATCATAATGTCAGACCGCGTGCATGCTTCATGCTGCCTTGTAAGAGCTGGATACTCGGCAGAACAGAAGTGAAATGTCAGAGACGTATAACCACTGAAAGTGGGGGATTGGGAGGCGTGCGTAGAGTGTGTGAATTGTGCCTAGGAGGTGATACTCAACAGAACAAACGTAAAATATATTTGAGACGTATAACCCTTGGAAAGTGGGGGATTTTTTTTTCCATTTTTTGGCCCCCCGAGTGGTTTTTTTTTTTTTTTTTTTTTTGGGGGGGGGGGGGGGGGGGGGGGGGGGGGGGGGGGGGGGGGGGGGGGGGGGGGTGTGTGTGTGAATTGTTCATTTGAATTTCAAGCCTAAATGGAAGACTAAGTTGACGACCAACCTTCATGAAAAAAGAATAGAAATATGTATGTATTTGTAATTAAAAACTTTCAGCCGTAATTTCAGTTAAAGCCTTTCTTTATACGTCAAAGAATATGAGAGCAATATTTTTGTATCTTTGCACCAGCACAGCTAGACCCCTCTGTGGGTTGCACAGCAAAGAGAATTCGCAAATAACTCCTGCCTAACAGTACCTTATTATAAATTAAAACAATATATATAACCCCCCCCCCCCCCCAAAAAAAAAAAAAAAAAACCCACACCCCCTTCGACCTAGCCCAACTAATAAAATTGATAATGAAGTCACACACGAATACTATGTTCCTGGAACTTTTGGTGCACATCGTTGTGCAAGGTCCTGGCTGTCTTTGCGGACCATCCATAGAAATTCAGACGCCTTTTTCATAGTTGGCCTATCCTGTCTTATGGGTGCACAACATTGAAATGCCAGCTGAAGCATTTGCTCGCAAACAAACAGATTACATTCAGACACTTCTAATTTAGGGTCCACGAGCTCTTCAAGCCTGCCCTTTTGGAATTTCCCATATGCCTGCATACAGTAACTTAAATTGTTAATGCATTTGCCAGATATATTCATATCTCTAAAGAATATCAATTTGAAAAGTACTGACCCAACGAAGAGTGATTCTCTCATCAGGAAGCCTGTCATACTCTATGGGCCTTCTGCCAGTGACGAGCTCTATAAGTACAATGCCAAATGCATATACATCCGACTTGGTTGATAGTTTGTAAGTCTTCAAGTACTCGGGATCCAGATACCCAGCTGTTCCCTTTACCTCAGTCACTACATGTGTTTTTCCTGAATCAGGCCCAACTCTGGAAAATCCAAAGTCAGAAACTTTTGCTCGGAGATTTTCCGTCAGCAATATGTTTGACGCCTTCACATCTCTATGAATGATGGGATTACCTAATGAATGAAAAGAAAAATGTCTCCTCCAACCTCGCCCTCTCATCCTCGCTGACCTTTTCTCAAAAACATTTATCCTCCCCCTTTTGTCGATCCCACCCCTTTCTCTGACTGTTTTTCTCTAGCCCCTCAAAACCCCCCCACCCCAACCCAAAACCCAGCAACACAACAACAACAACCATCCAAAAAAATAAGGTTTTGGGGGGGGGGGGGGGGGGGGGGGGGGGGGGGGGGGGGGGGGGGGGGGGGGGGGGGGGGGACAGAAAAGAATATCGTCTCACACCCCTTCCTCTACACTACTTAGCACTATGAATTCGCCAATTATAAGTTGGGCGCTTCAACCATTCAGCCATGGATGCAGAGTAAAAGTGAATTAACAGAGGTGCAGCTTTCCTGGTCATCTTATACTAGGAGAGATCCCCTCAATGCTATCGCCCACACAGGATATGAACCAGATTATCTCACAACATTCTGAATCCAGCTCACTTACTGCCTTAATGGGTGATATCTCTGTCTAAATGGTCTCAGCTCTCCTCCTTAATTGCCGTTTCTCACCACCTCAACTCTTCCTCATTTCTGACTGCTGAAATAGGGGAATAGCTTTGATTTGGTAACCCTTGCCACAGACATTTTCCTCTGGCCCACATATCCAAGATCTGGGGTGCCTGGGTGGTTTGCATACCTGCACTCTGCTTATAGTTGTGCAATATTTGGTGCAACTCAGGCAAACAAAAACCTGGATAGAAATACCGGAGGAAGGGGGAGAGGCAGATGCCCAATGCACTCTTCTAGGCTTATTCATGCACTTGCTAATGATGCCCATTGCATGATCCGTCAATTATCTCATGATTTACTCTAAAGCAATCCAAGGCACTTTTCCAAGATTTTCCATTAACTTGCTAATAATCCGCCTGCATGAATCATCAAGGCTTGTGACAAACAAGAGGAAATGTATAATGACGATGGAAATGTCATAGTCATGGCATACATTCCAACTTATCATCATCTTTATCAAAGGGAATGGATAACAATGAGCAGCATATTGGCATCATGCATATTGGCATCATGACATTCTCAATGTCCCTTCAGCCATTATAAATAGATGGCAAATTTGTGTTATTGACTCTTGAATCATGCTATGTAGTCCACACTATCACAACTCATCTACTTGAGTCTTTAACACTTTCATGACATGATTGAGCCAAGAACCTAGAGCTTGGGATGAGAAGGTATGTGCTCATTATTTGCGAAAAATTTTCAACAGACCCTCAACTCCTACACCCTTAGCTGGTGTTCCGCATGGAGAGGATCTCATAGTGTTCCTTGATGCTGATGACATGATTACAATATGACCAAATGAAGAGAAAATACCTCATTTTAAGTTCAGCTTGAGATGCAAGAAAAGTTGTCACTATGTCATCTATGGGACAGTTTTGCACTATTATTTGGTTGATGCGTATAAACAAATGTCACCTATGGGTGATCAAGTAGCATAATCTGCATGATCCCTCTTTACATCATTTGAAAGTTGTAAAGTGTATCTTCATCTATTTGCAAGATTCTTTGAATCATGCACCCTTCTTTCTAAAAAGGTGATCATGAGCTTACAAAATTTGTTGATTTTGATTGGGTTGATGATTATGACGATTGTAGGCCTAACAGTGGAGAATGATTCTTCTTAAACAACTCACTGATATCACAGTTAAGAAAACCAATCTACAATCTCTATCATCTATTTCTGCTTGTGATGGAAAATAGAGTACAGCTTATATTCTAACGATAAAGCTTGTTTGAAAGTTACTTTGTGATCTTCACATATGAATCGATGTCTCACTGCTACATTCACCGATAATCAAAGTATTATTGCATTGCAAAGAATCCAATCTCCCCTGGAAACACAGCACATTGAAGTTCACTAACATTATGTTAAAAAATCAGATTCAAGTGGATGAAGTGGAACTTGTTTATGTTTCTACCCAAGATAATGTAGTGAGTAGTTCAAATGGATCTTCCTTGAGAAAAAATTTGAGCAGTTCAGTTTATTTTTCTCAAGCTTCTATCATTTGGAGATTAAAGCTAGTTCACTCTCATTACTGCCATAGGGAATTATTGTTAAGAGTGCTGCAAATCAGATGAGTTTCATTATGTAAAAACTAGGGAGTTTTATTAAAGGTTTGTTCACATTAGGCCTTGATTTTGCGTGGTACATTGAGGTACCTTTTCATAAAGTTTCAATGACACGATAGGTAGATTTTTTCACTAACTTTCACCATGATTTTGTAAGGTGATCTTAATTTTGCAATGAATCTAGCTTTTTTTGGATTGTGGTAGTTTTTACAAAGTGGACCACGTTGGTATGCATGCATGGATGTATGCAACATCAACGGACATCACCAAAAATGCCTCCAAAATTCAAATGAATCAATGCGATCAATCAAGTGGCTAGAGACCATAAAATAGAAACCCCAATTCTTGCAAGATAGACAAGTGCTCCACACGCTAACCTAGAAATCGATGTGCTGGAAATGGCTACATACATTTGACTCTATTCATTGCATTACGTCGATTTTTAGTCTTATTGAACTCAGCTATTGTATATATTAAACATTCTCACACTATTAATACAATGATCGCTTCTTCACTTTTATTTAGGTGAAAACATAGAAGTTTCTTCGATTAACTTCACGTAGCATAAATCTAAGTCATGACTTGAACCCTTTGTGTATTATGACTTCAATTATGGAAGGCCATTGATCCATTTTAACTTTTCTAAATCAATTATTCGAATGTGTATACAAAATAGGTCTAAATCCAAAATAAATATTATATTAGAGAAAACTGTTTTCATGGAAATCATACTTTCAAGCATCCCCAAATGCGCAGTACATATAGTAATTCAATTCCTTGCGTTCTATAAGGGCTTGATCTCATTTTGGTGCATTTTATGTCGATACTTCTCACGTTTCCTTAGGGTTAGATGACCCCATGTTTTTAATGTTGTCCTTTCAATTATGAATGCCCATCTATTCGTTATCATAATCTATAGATATTTCTCATTTCCTAATGCCTCCCATCCCAATGTGTCCCAAGAAAATGTCAAGATAAGAAAAATTTCATGTTTGAATCCAAACTCTTTCCCATCTCGATGTAAGGTTTAAAAAGCTTCAAGAAGGTTCACTATAAGAAGTAATTGATGATTTCATCAACCACTGTTCAAATTCTAACACGTGTGGATTGTAAAATTCCTTTAAAGTGGTTCTATACATTGGGTACAATACGTATGATATGTATACCATTTGTGAACAATATGCACCTCGGAGCCTGGAGGTTTGGTAAATTTGGTATGTTGTTCTGTAAATCATATACACACATATTTGTGTGCATGTGTACTTCTATTTGCATGCACACTCATATGTATGCATTTTATGTATATTTGGCGATGTGTGTGCATGTGCATGTACAAATGAGAATTCATACTTGTATACAATACATGCAAGAATTAGTGAGCATTGACTCTTGGGCACTTTTCACATAAATTACAATTTCATCATATGTAGATGTACATATGTGCATGTGTCCATACTACATATGCATGTATGAATGCATACTTGTCACTAACAAGATTTTGACTTCTCACTTCTTACGAGAATCTTACTTATGACGAATTAGGAAAAATCTTTCTAAATTTTTTTGATGCGGCAAAAAGTATGGAACATATACATCAGTACTTCAACATAAACATAAAATTAACAAAAACAAAGCCACTAGAGTTGGAAAATCCAAACTCCAAAATGCATTCGACTTTAGGTAAAGTGTATATCATAAACTGCAAACTATCATATCATGGAAACAGAGTTACAAAAGAAAGCATAGATGATGTTTGATTGTATTATATAATCATGTATGTAAAAAGTATAAGTGATCAATCCTCAATCCCTTCAATTTCATCATCATGTTCAACATCAACATCATCATCATAATCATGTCTAGATGATGGACCCTCATTTGCATATACATATCTCTAAATAATAGGTAATACATATGAGGGGGAGTTTCTCACCCTCCATACACTGACATTGAAAGCAACCATTCATCACCATGCTCTTTTCCAATCATATCTAAAGTAATTTACATTTTTTCAAAACCCCTTTCTTTTACCTTCATTGCAAGCAAAAGATTTGTATGAATGTAAACCCAATTAGATGCATTGTTCATACCACTTAAACCACATTATTAGATCAAGCATCCATAATTGTTTCTCTCAAAATATCAAAGATGTACTCCCTATATGAAGCAAATCATTTTAATGCATCTCACTTCATGATATAACTCATCTATATGAAAATGATGATTCGATGGAGCTTTAAAAGAAGGGTATGCACGCCCAATAGTATTTACCATATCAAGCAACTAAGGACTCCTTACTTTCTAAAAAGAAGTGTCCTAAACAAAAAAACTTATCAAGACTTTGGTTGCCTCATCTCTTGCTTGGGACTCCTAAGTCTTTTGCAAAGCTCCATGTGAATCTTTGTCTTTTCATTGCATGTATATTCGAAGACTCTCGACAAGGGTATGCATGATCTTCATTTGCAATGTCACATGTCTCTCCTACATCGGAGCATATGCATGTGTTTCTTCTTGTGAATGCATCCTAGTCTCCGAGATGAAGAGCCACTTTCTTCACTCCATAAGCCTTCATTCTTCTACATGTATCTGTAACATGTGGTGCATTATTACATTTGTGATTGATGCACGATTATTGATGATGCATCATGCATCTATAAACTGAACTCACGTATATATAATATGACATACACCATGATTCATAACCCTTTCAATGTGTAAAGCATAATTAAGAGAAGACTCGTGTGAGAGCCCCTTTTCTCTCCATCCTGTGATCTATCATCCATCTACTATCATGATTCATTTCTCTCCCCATTTTTCTCTTCATCCTTCATCTCTCCTCATCATCTATCACCATAACACTATTGACCTCCTGTACAGCACTATAATCTATAGACATGGTCTATAAGACTATAACTTTCCACGCTCATTGATGCCTTTAGTCTTTAGCCCAGGAGATATGTAATCATCCATGTGTGAAATCCCTTCACTCAAATTCATACTATGTATTTTACTGTACATGCTACAGGCTCACAATGCATATTATGGTACATACTGCTGTATATAGCAGCTGCCAGTCTATGACCTGCGTTGAGCCACAATGCGAGGCTCAACTTTCGATTTGTAGCCTATGGCTTGCTCTGAGCCAAGATGCAAGTCTCACGCTTGTAATCCTACAGGGTCATGTGACAGACCATCATCCACGTTTACAGTACCCTATAGAGAGTCGAATGCAGTCCATTCTACATATTACATACCTTCAAGGCTTGAAAGTTGAGGACTCCACTTGACACCACTCATGGAAGGGCTGTAGAGGTGCTCTTCTTGTGATTGTGAAGGGCTAGAATTAATAAACAGGAGATTGTATGCCTTATTTTCATATTCTTGGAATATCTGCAGCAGCCATGTCAGTAAATCTTTCCTGATGCCACATCAGTAAACCATTCTTGATGCCATGTCAGCTAAACATCAGTAATGCTTCAGGCAAAACATACCTGATGCATCAGAATCCATGTATGTATGTAGGTATGTATGCATGCGTGCATGTACGTATGTACATACGCACGCACGCAGGCAGGCAGGCAGGCAGGCAGGCAGGCAGGCAGGCAGGCAGGTATGTATGTATGTATGTATGTATGTATGTATGTATGTATGTATGTATGTATGTATGTATGTATGTATGTAATGTATGTATGTATGTATGTATGTATGTATGTATGTATGTATGTATGTATGTATGTACGTATGTATGTATGTATGTATGTATGTATGTATGTATGTATGTATGTATGTACGTATGCATGTATGCGGTTAGCAACGGGATTGCAACGACATAGGCAATGTATTGCTAACGTGTTAACAACAGGTTGGAGCCGCAAACCTCAAGTTGAGATAAAGTTGAGTACAAACTTTAAAGCAAAATTTTTTAGATTCTTTTTTTGTTATTTTCAGAACCTAGGTATCCTAAGTGTATATCTCCTCTAAACATGCTTGAATAGTCTCAAAAAAATGCAGAAAACTAATACAGTAAAATTTATACATATTACATGTAAGTTGTCATGGATCAAGACTTGAGTAGACCACTTGTGATTATTAATGGCACATGCCAAATTTGAATTCATATCCCAAAGCATAATGTGTGACTTGATGTGTACAAGGTCAAGGTGGGATATTATACTTTTATGAGTCTCATTAAGAAGACCTTAAAAGAAAAATCTAAGACATACCCATTTAGTTCAAATGAATTGATTCTTTAGGCCCATAATATGTAGCTACAAATGGTGAACATCAAACCTATAAATAATTTAGAGGATTTATGCTCTAAAAATTGTGATATGTAGGCATTACATACATTCAATCATTTATATTAGCCTAAAGAAGAAGTACAATTTAAAACTCCTTTATAAAGGTAGAGAGTACATGATGGGAAGTACACCTTAATCCATTCAAAAGCAAGTGGATTCCATGTTGCATAAGTCAAAGCTTTCTCAAGGTTTTCTATTCTAAATATTATTGTGTATTGTGATAAATAGAACATTTAACACTAATGAAAGGTTGAAGTAGGAAAAGCTTTGGTCTAGCCACAACCCAAAGTATAGCCACATCATATTTTTGTATTTTTCCCTCTTTGACGCTAACGCCTATGATTTGAATCCATTCTAGAATAAATTTCTCCCAATTTGAAGTGAATCGCCATTGGATAGAACGCGAGACATTTCGTCTACATTCGATAAGATCAATAATTATGATCTATCATATTTGTGAATCATGTGGCTTCCAAAAAGTTGACAATCCACAAACAAATACTTTGAGATTACAAAGACCAAATAGTTTTGGCACATCTCTATAAAAATTCTCCACTATTTATTTGCAATCAATCTTCTTTCAACTTCTATAGCTAGATTCCAAAGCTTGCCCACTAGGAATAGAGAACCCATGGGACAAACAACAATATACCACTCCTATTGTATATATACTACCTCCATAGGAACAAATAGCACCTTTGGGAAGTCCGTCTTCTTTTTATCGCACATGCAACCGGTTTCGAATCCGTTTGTAATCTGCAGTTGTAAGCAACACGTTGGAAGAGTTTGCAATGCGTTGTGTTGCAACTATAGTATGTATGTATGTATGTATCATGTATGTATGTATGTATGTATGTGTGTGTGTATGTATGTGTGTATGTATGTATGTATGTATGTATGTATATATGTGTGTGTGTATGTATGTATGTATGTGTGTATGTATGTATGTATGTATGTCATAGTCACAGGGGGACGCGTCCCCGGGCCCGAGGGATGCCGGGACGCCATCCTCCTCTTCAAAATCTATGGGACGCTCAGCCGAGACGGCCGGCGTCCCGCTTTTTTTTGTGTCACAAGGGGACGTTCCCGGGACGCCATTTCGGGACGAGAGCTTGTTATGACGCCAATCTGGGACGGGACGCTGAAGGAGGGAAATTTTGAAGGCCAAAAATTTAATTTTTGAAACTTTAAAAGTGGTGCCCATTTTAGCTCTCTAGAATGTTCTTTTGGGGCCCCAAAGAAACCATAAAAAGACCTCTTTGCTGCCCTTAAACCACACATCCTACTTTCAACTTTCTCTTGAGCTGCTTTGGTGTGCACCCTTGCATATTCAATAGCCCTCTCCATCCTCTTAGCCTTTGGGCCTCTCTAGGAGAGTGATTTGAGCAGCCCCTCTCTTGAACCCTCTCCTCAAGGTTGGGCCTTTTACAGAATGGGAGATGGAGGACACGGTGCAAGGTGAAGAACATGAAGAAGAGGCACATGATTCAAAATAATTTGAGCAAGTGGAGATTCAGATTGCACCATGGGCTACCACCTCTACTGATGTAGCACAGACTCCCCATTTGGATTCTCCTTGATGCTTGAGTCTTGAGTTATCTTAGATCTATCATGATTCATCTATGCAATATGGGTCATGGCTGTATCTTTATGGTTTTATTCATGATATGTACTCTTTTTTATATATAGTAGCAATCAAGATGATATGATGATATATGTCTTTGTCAGTGCCCAGTGTGTATATCTACAGTGCGTTAGCAACACATCACATGTTTTCATATATTTCACTTTGAAAGACTTACTTTTATTATTTTCTTATTTATTTGTACTCTTATAAGCTAACAAAATCCTTATGAATGGTTTCCATTAAAAATTAGCCTTAAAATCAGCATATTTTGAGTGTCGTCCCGAATTGGCGTCCCCGGGACGTCAAAGTCCCGTCCCCGACCCCGGACGTCACTGTCCTCGGGACACGTCACCATCCCCTGGTGACTATGATGTATGTATGTATGTATGTATGTATGTATGATGGATAGATTAAACAAGTATTCTATGTTTTCTGCTACAGTAAGAAGGTGTAGTACAAAACCAAGGAATCTCTGTACGTTGCAATTTATGCTTTGGTAAGTTGTGATATTCTTTGTATACTCCTTTTTTACTCTCACTTCTGTCTATACCCTCTTGAGGTATTTGGCATTTGTGAAGTGCCTCTCTATGGAGGCATGTTACAGGGTATACTTCCCTAAGGAGAGCCCACCTTGAGTAGGTGTCCCGGGAGGTGTACCTACTCTTCCTAAGAGCTAGTCCCATGTACCTCTTCTATGGTTTGGCATGCCCAGTGGGAGCCTTGCATGCTTTGTGAAAATCAGTCGCTTTCTACCGAACATTTTGTCCTAGAAACTCCTCAAAAAGAGCTTTTGAACAACTCGAAAACTTAAGGCTCCCACTAGGTGAGGAGTCGTTGCATGAACTCGATATGCATGCAAAAGCTTTTGTTGCTCTTTTGCCACATGCCGATGACTTCTTGGTGAAAAAATGGATTGAGCGGGCCTTGCCAAAGTCATCTAAACAAAAGCTACAAAAGTCTCTAAGGTTGGACGCTACATTGGAGGACTTCATGGTAAACGCCTCACACACAGAAAAGGCAAGAGTACATCTTGAAGGTGATAGCCAACCTATCTCCACCACCTCAGTGGACCCGATTAAGCAACTCACGAGGGACTTAGAAGCAATAAAAATGCAACCAAGCCAGGAAGAGAAGGTTACCTCACCATCCGTATGACACAAGGACGACCTACTGGTGCAACTTTGACGGGAAGTGGAGTTGCGGACTGCTCAAGAGATCCAAAGGCAATATGGTGTACAATATGCAATAACAATGGTCATTCTAACTTGGACTACCCAAATAGCGTGATTTGCCAATCTTGTGGCAAAAATGGTCTCGAGGCCAACGTCTCGAGGCCAACGATTGCTTCATCCTATAGGCCATTCAACAAAGAGGTAATTCTCAAGTTCCTCACAATTTTTATGCTAGTACGTCGAATCAAGGTGGATTCAGTTCATGAACCGGAAACATAAGGTTTGTAAGGTTGAAGGTTCGCTTCGAACCTAGTTTGTAAGGTTCATTACCTGAATTTCTTTTAAGGTTCATTTTTGAAATTTGTTTGGTATGGAGTGAGCCATTGAGTCTTATGTTTTAGGAGCATAGCTATCAGCCTATTAGCCATTGAAAGTGAAGCTTATAGCCTCCTCTTGTTCACCATAGCAGCTTGGCAGCTAACGTTCCTGCATTTGTTTGCATTCTTGTATTCGTGAGAGCCTTTTCCACGAAGGAAGGAGCTCCAAGTTGGAAGGGTAAAGGCAACCATTGAGCTTGAGGGCTCTAAGTTCTTCCATGATAAACACACCTCTCTCTCTCTCTCTCTCTCTCTCTCTCTCTCTCTCTCTCTCTCTCTCTCTCTCTCTCTCTCTCTCTCTCTCTCTCTCTCTCTCTCTCTCTCTCTCTCTCTCTCTCTCTCTCTCTCTCTCTCTCTCTCTCTCTCTCTCTTTCTCTCTCTCTCTCTCTCTCTCTCTCTCTCTCTCTCTCTCTCTCTCTCTCTCTCTCTCTCTCTCTCTCTCTCTCTCTCTCTCTCTACCCACTACCTCTCCATCACCCGGTACACTATCCTGTGGTTGTTTCCAGCCTTTTTCAGCCTACACAGTTTTGTGTAGCGAGTACTATTCCGTTTTATTTCTACACAAAGGTTACTACAGTTGTACATGGTTTTGTCTCATAGGCCAAGTTTGGCCTTTCGAGGACGTTAATATCACTTTCTTTCTTTCTTTCTTCTCTTGTTGGAAATCAATGTACATATGGTCCATTTCCAGCAAAATCACATTTAGGACTTAGCATTTTTTGTACAGTTTGGGTCAAACTTTTTTAGGCTAGATAGATAGAGCTTGGCAAGAGCTATCTTGTGATATGTTTCATTTCTTCATCAGACGTCATACTTGGGAGAAACGTCAAATCCTAGTTCTGTCCAAAATGGAGAATGAACAATTTTGAGGGTCCAAACTCAAAAGAAGCTAGGTTATTAAGTCAAGGTGGCAAAAGCTTGTTAACTTCAGCGATCAAATTAAAGCTAGTAATTAAAGCTGGAGCAAAAAAATAGCAATCGGATTATTTTTTAAGCCGAAAAGCAAAAATTACGATAGAGTTTTATTAAAACAGTGATGGCTGTTTTTTGGCCAACGGAGTTTTTCACTAAATTTTGCGCTACAGCTTTATTTTGGGAGTAAAAACTATATAAGGAGGTCATGGGCACACTCTTGGATAATCTTGGAGCTAGAGTTGATGCTTACTTGTGTCAATTTTGGAGTTTTGAAGCTTTGAAGGTGAAGGAAGGTGAAGGAGAGGTTACTCTCTTGGAGCAAGGAGTCTTCTAAAAGTTGGTGGCAGCTATCTTCTGTAAGTTAACCTTATTTTCTGTTTTTTAGGGTTTCTGAACCCTAATTTCAGAATTAGGGTTTGCTGATTTTCAGATTTTTTCTTGAGAGGTTAGGTTCACTTCGTTGCTCAATTACTTCACACACTCAGATTATAACAGCATAATCTGAATTCTGTACATCATCTTCTTGGCTATTCTTGCATCTAGTGAGTGCACAATTATATGGTTGAGTAGTACTCCCATGTTGTGATTTGGCCATCTATATTTAGTGAGTAAGCACTTTGCTTACGTTACTTACTCTTGTCTCAAGATCTCTTTCTATCTCTCTTATCATCTTGTTTAACTAAGTGTGTATGCTCAAAGGTTTTTACTATTGGAAGATCCTGGGGCCCCAAATTCCAACACTTGGTATCAGAGCATAATTGACATACAGACTTAGTTAAGATGAGTGAGTATAGAATTGAGATTGAGGACAAGTTGGATGGATCGTCTAATTATCCTATGTGGAGTTTCATGATGATGAATTTGTTAGTGACAAAGGATTTATGGAGTATCGTCAATGGATCCTTATCGACACCAAGACAAGAAGGCGAAGAAGAGGATACAACAACTTCAAGAGGTACTGGTGTTGCAATCACAGAACCAACTGAAGAAGAGGTAACCACTTCTACATCCAGAGTCACAGGTAGATCCTTACCCAGAGTTCCTCCTACTGAAGAACAAGCAAGATGGGATGCTTGAGATGCTTTAGCACTCTCATTCATAGCAATGAGTGTCAAAAAGCATATTCTACCACAGATCAGATCTTGCCAAAGTTCTAGACAAGCTTGGTTGAAGCTTGAGAATCTTTTTCAGAGCAGAAATCCTCCTAAGAAAGCTCGAAATCCTCCTAGGAAAGCTCACTTGAGGAGACAACTAGCAAATACAAGTTGACTTGAGAGTTCAACATCTAAATGTAGGAGTTGAGATATCATATGAAGAAATGGTAAATATGCTGATTAATTCACTTCCTATCTCATATCTGTCTTTTATAACCACTCTTACCCTTACCACAAGAGCGAGAGAGGTTACATTTAAAGAGTTAGAGTTCTTGATACTTCAAGATGAAGATCAGTTGAAGGGAATGGAAGAGAATGAAGAAGCACTTTTATCTTCATCAAAAGGTAAAAAGAAGAAGAAGGATAAGAAGGAAAACAATCCAAGAAGGAAAGTAAGTCCCTTTCACCTTCTACTTCAGATTCTGTTTCTACTATATCTAAAGAGAAGTCTTCTAAGAAGAAGGAAGCATTATGTCACTATTGCAAGAAACCTGGACATTTCATAGCAGTTTGTCAGAAAAGGATTGAAGCAGAAAAGAAAAAGGCATGAGGTAATGTTGCAAAAGATGATAAAAAAGAGAAATCTCAAGGTGATTCTTATGCCTGTATCACCATTGAGGAAGTAGCTTTTGATCAGACAGCTTTACAAGTTCTTTCCGCAGATCCTTGGATATTTGATTCAGGTGCTACTAAGCATATGACAGGTTGCAGAGAAGTGTTTTCTTCTCTTTCCTATTCTTCAGGTAGAAGAGTTACTATTGCAGATGGCAATGATTTGGATGTTGTGGGAATAGGTACAATAACCCTAAAGCCAAGAGAAGGTGGTAATTTTCAGATTTCAGATGTTCTATATGTACTTAATATCAAGAAGAATCTGCTTTCTATATCTGCATTTTTAGGTGATGGATACAAAGTTGTATTTGAGAGAGAAATCTTTGTAAGATCTTATCACACAAAGAAGAGAAGTGTATTTTGCAAGGTGAGCATAGAGGAGGGATTTTTATTTTGTTAAAAATCAGTGAGGTATATGCTGTCAAATCTTCGTCATCGGTGGAAGATATGAAGTTATGGCATGAAAGATTTGGACATATTAGTTTTGGAACTCTCAAGAGTATCAAAGACAGAGGTATGGTTGAGAGTTTACCCTCATCAAGCTACCAGATGATTCAAATATATGTGAAGGTTGTCTTGAAGGTAAGATGCATAAACTACCTGTCAAGAAACATGGTCATATTACAGCTACCAAGAAATTGCAGATTATACATTCAGATGTGAATGGACCTATGAGAGCATACTCTATTCAGGATTTTAGGTATTTTGTTCTATTTGTTGATGATTTTACAAGATACTCATGGATCTATGGTCTTAAGTTGAAGTCATAAGTCTTTCCTATGTTCAAGAAATTTGTAGCTATGGTTGAAAATGAAAGTCAAGTAACTATCCAGATTCTCAGAAGTGATAGAGGTGGAGAATACTTGTCAAATGAGTTCCATACATTTCTTGAAGAAAAAGGTATTACTCGACACCTTACTATTGCTTACACTCCTCGGCAAAATGGTGTTGCAGAAAGAAGGAATAGAGTACTTGTTGAGATGATGCGAAGCATGATGCATCCAAGAAGCTTTCACCAAAATTCTAGTTTGATGCAGTACATTCAGCTAATCACATTTTGAACAGGTCATCTACAAAAACCTTAAAGATAATCACACCTTATGAAATATATTATGCTAGAAAACCTAATGTGAGCTATTTCAGAGCATTTGGATCACTTTCTTATGTACATGTTGAGAAAAAGGATCGTGGCAAAACTAGATGTAAAGGCAAGGAAAGCTGTTTTTATTGGATATCCTATTGAAAGTAAAGGATACAGGTTTTATGTTCCAGAGACAGGTGAAGTTATTCTTTCACGCAATGCATATATTGCTGAAAATAAGATTTATGATAAAGAAGCAGAAATTCCAAAGTTCGTTAGTGAAAATGACTATGGATTTTTTAGAAGGAATTTGAATATACATGTTCAGCCATATCAGGAGGGAGTTAAAATTCCTAGGATTGAAGAAAGAGGAATTTCACAACCTTCTACAGAGTCAGTTCCACATGAGACTTTAGTTCCAGAATGGAAGAAAGTACTAGAGTTCCAGAAAGTCCTAGTACATCAGAAGGACATGTTCCAAAACCTATGGAAGCTCCAAGGGTCAAAAAGAGTTTCACCACTATTTAAGGATACACCTACTTGGTTATACCAGACTTGGAAAGATAGTGGTATAAAGACTTTTACGGGAAGAACAAGGAGTACGACTAGACAACAAGAACAAAAAGATTATGTAAGTTTTGCTGAAGACTTTGAGATTCATGATATTTTAGCACTTACAACAGTTGAAGATGAACCTGCATGTGTTAAAGATGCACTTAACATTCCTATTTGGAGAAAAGCTATGCAAGAAGAGATTGATTCTATTCATAAAAATCAAACTTGGCAGCTATGTGAGTTACCAGAGGGAAAGAAAGCTATAGGTGTAAAATGGATCTTCAAAATCAAACGGAAAGCAGATGGTACTATTGACAGGTATAAAGCCAAATTAGTTGTCAAAGGATATGCACAATAAAAAGGTATTGATTATGATGAGACATTCGCTCCTACGTTTAGGATGACAGTTATTAGGTCAATACTTGCCTTAGCAACACATTTTAGTTGGAATGTATATCAACTTGACATAAAGACTGCTTTTCTAAATGGTGATTTACATGAAGATGCCGAATAGCAAAAATTGCGATAGAGTTTTATTAAAACAGCGATAGCTGTTTTTTTGGCCAACGAAGGAGTTTTTCACTAAATCTTGCCCTAGAGCTTTATTTTGGGAGTAAAAACTATATAAGGAGGTCATGGGCACACTCTTGGATAATCTTGGAGCTAGAGTTGATGCTTACTTGTATCAATCTTGGAGTTTTGAAGCTTTGGAGGTGAAGGAAGGTGAAGGAGAGGCTACTCTACAAGTTGGTGGCAGCTATCTTTTGTAAGTTAACCTTATTTTCTGTTTTTAGGGTTTCTGAACCCTAATTTCAGAATAAGGGTTTGCTGATTTTCAGATTTGTTGCACTTTCTTGAGAGGTTAGGTTCACTTCGTTGTTCAATTACTTCACACACTCAGATTATAACAGCATAATCTGAATTCTGTACATCATCATCTTCTTGGCTATTCTTCCATCTAGTGAGTGCACAATTGTATGGTTGAGTAGTACTCCCATGTTGTAATTCGGCCATCTATATTTAGTGAGTAAGCACTTTGCTTTCGTTACGTACTCTTGTCTCAAGATCTCTTTCTATCTCTCTTATCATCTTGTTTAATTAAGTGTGTATGCTCAAAGGTTTTTAGTATTGGAAGATCTTGGGGCCCCAAATTCCAACCTCTCTCTCTCTCTCTCTCTCTCTCTCTCTCTCTCTCTCTCTCTCTCTCTCTCTCTCTCTCTCTCTCTCTCTCTCTCTCTCTCTCTCTCTCTCTCTCTCTCTCTCTCTCTCTCTCTCTCTCTCTCTCTCTCTCTCTCTCTCCCTCCCCCCTCCATGGCTCGCGACCTGCACTGCTCTGTCTGCTGCGCAACAGCCTCCACAACAGCCTCTCGCCTCCCTCAGCCCCTCCCGCGCTCTGCTCGATCTGCACGAAAACCCTAATCGCCACCTCTCCCTTCTCCCGCAGCTCTGCCCCGTGCAGAAACCCTAAAACGCAGCGCCAACCCCCCCCCCCCCGACAGCCTGCCCGCAGCCCTCACGCCCTGCACAACCTATCCTCAGCCCCTCCCGCAACGTCTCTCGCCTCCCCCAGGCCCGTTCGCGACCTGTCCCCGGCCTCCACCGTGAACTGCTCTCTTTTTAGGGTTTTTTAGGGTTTTCAGGCTTTCGGAAATAATTTTTTTAGGGTTCAGCAACTCAGTTCTTAGGGTTTCAAAGCTTTGATTTAAGACCAAGAGAAAGCTCTCAAGTAGTGTGTCCCTGCAGAAAGCTCTCAAGTAGTGTGTCCCTGCAGAAAGCTCTCAAGTAGTGTGTCCCTGCCCCGGACTAATAACTGTTTCCTGCCCCGGACTAATAACTGTTTCCTGCCCCGGACTAATAACTGTTTCCTACAGTTATTAGCCACTCCCACCCGTGCTCCATCGCGCATCGGGCGCGCTCCCGTCTTCATCGCAAGTCTTTAGGCTCAGTACTCTGAGCATTTTTTCATCTTCGAATGCAATGAGCGCTACGGCTAAGAAGGACGATTTGACAAAAATGGAGGACAAACTGACCATAGCTATCAAAGAAAACAAGAAGATGGTGGACTCCACTATCACGGCCATCATCAGCCGCCTCTCAAAGCTCGAGAAGGAAGTAGAAACATATCATAAGGAGAGGGAAGCATGGCAGAAAGAGAAAGAAGAATGGGCTAAGGAGAGGGCAAACATGAAAGAGGAATTGGAGCTCCTCAAAGCTTCAATGGTCTCTCTTACACCCGAAGAAGGAGAGATTAATATGAACAAGACAGAAGCTCTCAAAGAAGAACTCACCAAATCCTTGACCGAGAGCATGGAAAACAAATTAGAAGCTACCAAAGAAGGGTGGATCGACATAGTGAAGAAGAACATCAAAAAAGAAGCCAAAGAGAAAGCACAAAAGGAAGAAGCCCTCATCGTGCACACCACTATTGAGGAAGAAAAGATGAGACATGCCCGCCGTCTCAATGTACGCATCACGGGCATTGAAGAAAAAGAAGGCTCTACCCCCGAGTCCGATGGGAAGACACTATGCAAGATACTCGGCTACAAAGAGGAGTCCCCCCCATTCATCAAGTCTTGGAGAACGGGACGAGACCCCACGAAGAAGAGAGCTCTCATTCTACACTTCCCTTCCGAAGATATAAGATCTACTTTCCTACGCAAGAGGGTGATTTTGAGAGCACTTGATGGCCCCCCCATCTACCTTGACGATGATCTCACACCCATGCAGGTAGCACACCGTCGTGCATGCATGCCGAGAGTACATCAAGCTCGCAAAGAAGGAAAGAAGGCTTCATACAGAGATGGTCGTGTCATCATTGATGGCAAGGCCATCCCATAGGGATTCGCGGCCTGTGAGACACTCGACGAGATACACCTTGCAGTTTGGAACTGCAATGGAGATCTATGGACACACCCAGAGAGATTGGAAGAGGTGCGCAAAGGCAAAGACATCATTATGCTCACAGAGACACATGAGAGCCCGGGCCGGGGCCTACCTCGTGTCCACGGTTTTCAGTGGGAGTCCACATACAGAGAGTGTACACGTCAGCACACCACCCGAGGATCAGGAGGAGTAGCCATACTCTTTAGAGATGGACTTCAGAGCAGGATACAGATAGTCGCACGTGATTCACAGGCAAGATATCTTTGGATTCGACTCCAGCTCTCGCAGGAGAGGATCATCTTCATAGCATTATGCTACTTTGCTCCTTCTAGCTTGCGTTTCGCTATCATAGATCGAGAGGAGGACTCACCATACACTTGCTTGTCAGAAGAGATTACAGAGTACTCTGCATTAGGGGAAGTCTTCCTTATGGGAGACTTCAATGCCAGGACAGGCAATGATCAATGTGAGATATTTGACCCAGAAGACCCGGAGATACTACATACCATAGAGGATGAGTCTACAGCTCGAGCTTCAGCTGACGCTACACACACTCACTATGGCACTCACCTACTCAGACTAGGCTCTCGACATAATCTCGTTATCTATAACGGGATGACTCAGTGGCCTACCTCAGGAGGATTGACATGCATACCACACTCAATCACAGATGGCGGGGGAAGTACAGTAGATTACGTCATGGGGTCCAGAGAGGCCATCCACCTACTTACCTCATTCACCATCCCACCCATACCCATTGGGGCTGATCACACATACCTCGCACTCTCCCTGAAGGGAGACACCCCTACACGCATACCCGCAGCACGCATCCCACACACCACCATCCACTTCACACACGAGCTAGCTCACATATATGCGGCTCGAGTCGAGCAGGGTCTTCTCTTACTTCATCCTGACACTCCACTATCCCTACTCACCTCTCAGATAGCATCAGTTCTTCAGACATCAGCCATCAGCTCCTTCCCACACACCATCCATTCTCGTCACACACCTCCTCCCGGGACTATGCCACAACATCGTTGGTATGATGAGGATTGCAGAGATCTTTACCGCCGACTACGAGCTCAGCGAGCATTGGGAGAGATCACAGAGAGAGAGGCCAAGGGACAGATGAAGACTCTCACACGTCGAAAGAGGCGAGCCTTTGAGGAGGCACAGGAGCTTGAGCTATACCATCTCTTTATGAGTATGGACAGTGCTGCAGCATGGCGCAGCCTACGAGAGCCACGCCCGACCACACCTATTGGAGACCCACACACATGGCATGATTATGCTCAGAGGTTATATGAGGTACCTAGGCAGCCTCCCATTCCCCAGCCACTTGAGCCTCGCCCTACTAGTTCTTCTCTCTTCACAGCAAAGATGGTTGAGAGGGCCATACGACGACTTCGACATGGACGTTCGACAGACCACGCAGGATTGCAGAGCGAGCATCTCATATATGCAGCCTCCACTATAGCCCCGTTGATTGCACATGTCTTCAACCGGGCTATAGGAGAGGGCTTCCCAGAGGAGTGGACTAGGCACACCATTGTGCCTATCCACAAATCTGGCGACACCCTGGATCCAGGGAACTACAGGACCATCATGATTGGCCACACCATGGCCAAACTATACGGTGCCATACTTGAGGCAGAGCTCAGTTCATATGCAGAGACTGAGGGGCTACGAGCACGAGGCCAAGCAGGTTTTCGACGAGCTTTCTCTACTATTGATCACATCTTCATTCTGCGCTGCCTCATTGATGGGGCAAGGGTGCGGAAGAAGAGGCTATATTGCTGCTTTGTGGACTTCCGCAAAGCTTTTGATACAATGCCGCGAGAGAGGCTCTTCCAACGCCTCCAGAGCTTGGGAGTACCATCAGGGATGATTTGGGCCATCTATGCACTCTATGAGCAGGTGACTGGGAGGGTACGGTGTCCAGGAGGTATGTCTGAGGCCATTGCTAGCACCATCGGTGTTAAGCAAGGCTGCCCACTCTCTCCAACTCTATTTGGTCTCTACATTGACGAGATTGAGGACTACATTCTCCGAGCTGGAGGAGAGGGTGCAGACCTCGCAGGTACACATGTCCACATTTTCTTATATGCCGATGACATTGTCTTGATTTCAGAGTCACCCGAGGGATTACAGCGCCACCTTGAGGCCCTGGATGAGTTTTGTACACAGAGGGGCTTGACAGTAAACCTTGGCAAGACCAAGGTCATGATCTTCCACACCTCCCCCATGGTGAGGAATGGAGCAGGATTCAGAGCTGGTGGTGGACAGATTGAGGTGGTCACTTCCTATGTCTATCTCGGAGTCACATTCACGAGCTTGCCTGGCCCCTTCAGCATGAGACAGGCAGCCACCGATAGACTCACACGCGGATATGCAGCTTTAGCCATGTTAGAGCGGAGATGTCACCAAGCACACTTCCAGGAGCCCCGCACGAAGGGCTGGCTATTTGACACACTGGTCAGACCAGCTATGATGTATGCTGCGACGGTTTGGGCCCCAGGTCTCACAGTCACCCAATGGAGTGCGATCGAGAGGCCACAGGTACGTATGATCTCGCGATTATTTCGTGGGAAACAGTCGGTGCCACATGACATCATCAGGGCAGAGCTAGCTCAGTACACACGCTGAGGCAGCGGGGATTAGAGCACCCGGCCAGGCAGGCTTCCGCCGCACTTTCTCCACCATCGACCACATCTTCGTGCTTCGTTGCTTGATTGAGAGCGCGAAGGCGAGGAAGCAGAGACTATACTGTTGCTTTGTGGATTTCCGCAAAGCCTTCGACATGGTCCCTCGAGAGAGACTACTACGGAGGCTCCAGGAGTTACAGCTTCCATCAGACATGCTATGGGCCATCCACGCTTTGTATGCACAAGTCACAGGCAGGGTACGCTGCCCCGGCGGTCTATCAGACAGCCTTGTTAGCACCATTGGTGTGAAACAAGGTTGCCCTCTCTCACCCACTCTCTTCGGTCTCTACATCGACGAGATCACGGAGTATATACAGCGAGCAGGAGGGCGAGGAGGAGACCTCGGAGGTACGCCAGTACATATCCTATTATATGCTGATGACATTGTCATGCTCTCAGAGTCACAGGAGGGGTTGCAGTCACATTTACAGGCGCTCGATACCTTTTGCATGGAGAGAGGACTCACAGTGAACCTTGGCAAGACCAAGGTCATGATCTTCCATACCTCCAGGACGGTACGCCATCGCGCCTCTTTCACGGCAGCTGGAGGACAGATAGAGGTAGTGGACTCCTACGTCTACCTAGGTATCACCTTCTCGGGCAGCACAGGGGTATTCTCCATGGCACAGGCTGCGAGAGATAGATTGACGCGAGGTTATGCGGCACTTGCAGGATTGGAGAGACGCTGCTTTCAGACACATTTTCAGGAGCCCCGGACTAAGGCGTGGCTCTTTGACACTCTAGTGACACCCGCATTGATGTACGCAGCAGCAGTATGGGCACCAGGGATCACAGAGGCGATGTGGACGCAGATTGAGAGGCCCCATATCACCATGATATCACGCTTGCTGCGCAGCAAGCCCTCCGTTCCACATGACATTATACGAGCTGAGCTTGGCACACCACCGATGCTAGTGGAGGCCCTCTTCCAGTTGGTGACCTTTATTCTGAGAGTCAGAGAGCTCCCCACTAGCCGACTCACCAGGCTTGCATTTGAGAGCTCTAGACATTTGGCAGAGACAGGGCATGAGAGAGTATGGTATGCACAGACTTACCGATGGTTAGCAGACCATGGCATGAGCATTACGGATCTCCCCCCTTTTCAGTATGACCTCTCTTCCCCCCACATTACCCTCTCTCGTTCGGAGAGGAATAGGATCATCCGTCAGGACCTACTACAGATACACGTCAGGGAGACATGGATAGCACCACGGGAGCCTCTTCCCACAAAGAGGCAACACTACAGAGAGCACTTCTTGACTGTGACAGCGGATGGTTTCATTCAGAGACCACGATACTTGGATACATATATGGCACCAGCTGAGAGAGTGGCCATTGGGCAGCTCAGAGTATCATCACACCAACTCGAGATTGAGATTGGGCGAGCCACACATACCCCCAGGGATGAGCGATTATGCAGGATATGTAGAGAGGAGGTGGAGGACGAGGAGCACTACACATGTAGATGCCAGGCATATGAGGACATCAGAGACCGCTACCCACAGCTCTTCAGGGGGCCTAGAGAGATCAGGGCTTTATTGGGGACAGAGGACCAGCGCCCTCTAGGTCGTTTCCTAGTAGAGCTCCAGCACCGTCGCGCATCACTCCTCCAGCAGCAGATAGAGATACACCTGACCGCCCCCCCTCAGACTTATATTACAGATTTTTTCAGACCCACATACACTCGGGGGCCCAGCTCGATGCGGGGTGTCACATTACACAGAGCAGAGGAGCTTAGACGACAGCGTCGACGACCGAGACCCCTTGTCCGGAGAGCTCGTCCACATCAGAGAGAGATTCAGGCGATTCACGCACGCCATGACATGGAGATACAGAGACGTCAGCAGCGCACCCCTATCGATTTGGACGCCCAGAGCATTTTGAGGATCGCCATGATGCCTTACCCACCGATGCATTATATCCTACACCCACTCCAGGCATTTAGGGGGTTGTGATACCATCGAGCCTCCCCTCCCCTCCCTACGCATATCATATTTGTATCTCACCCATGGAGCATATAGAGTGCATACCCATAGCACCCCACACCCTTGATGCTAGCTACTATCCCTCCTTTTATACCCGTTTGCAGTACTCACACTTTATTTTCGTTTTGGATCACAGTGGATTGGATCATACTGATGTATATGTTTTGTCTCATAGGCCGATTTTGGCCTCTAATAGACGTTAAAAAGTCTTTCTTTCTCTCTCTCTCTCTCTCTCTCTCTCTCTCTCTCTCTCTCTCTCTCTCTCTCTCTCTCTCTCTCTCTCTCTCTCTCTCTCTCTCTCTCTCTCTCTCTCTCTCTCTCTCTCTCTCTCTCTCTCTCTCTCTCTCTCTCTCTCTCTCTCTCTCTCTCTCTCTCTCTCTCTCTCTCTCTCTCTCTCTCTCTCTCGGTTTGTCGTAATAGATGGAGGGCGATGAACACCAACATCACTAGAGCGAGGCTCGCTCTGTCAAAGGAATGAATGCGTCCGCAGCCCGAGAACCACAACACCTTGCGCTTAGGGCTCTCTCTTGGTAGAGGAAAGCACAGCAAATTATCAAGTTTGTCTCGGATGTTTAGCAGTTCAGCGCTGATCTGCTCCCTCGAATCTTACGCAGTGCAGCTTGGGCACTTGGTGAGGCGTGCAGATAGTGGAAACGGCGCACTAACGCTTTGATGATGCACACACAGCGATCTTCTTTTTCTGTCACTGAGGATGTCCGTTGGCGTGCCGTTGTTGAAATAGGTAGACTGTAGGTTCCGACGACCAAAGCATCATTGTTGTACCAGTTGTGATGCTGTACGAGCAGTATCCAGCGTTCGTTGGCTGATGCACAGAATGACTGAGACTATCAAAGATGCGATGCAATGCGTGACCCTCTCTATCGCACGCATCTACTGAATGATCTCAGATCTTTCTCTCTTTCTCCGTCTTGCTCAGAGGGGCTACTCTCTCTGATTATCTCCCTTTCTTTCTTGCGCTCAGAGCGAGACTAGCTCTGTCTAAGGAATTGAAGGTCGTCGTCTGCAACAGCTAGCAGCTGAGATGCTTGCTTTCGCTTTCTCTCTCTCTCTATCGTTCTCGCTTAGCTGGTGTACTGCTTCTTGAGCGTATGAGGTATGAAAACATAGAAGAAGAGATGGTGCCGCAGAGGTGGTTGGTTGTGTTTAGCACACAGTCACTTTGACTAGCTTGCTCTGTAGATGATTAAGAGGAAGCTTCCGTCGATTCCTACATGTACTGCTTAATGATGATTGAAGAGATGCGCAACAGAGGACAAAACATTATTTGAGTCAATCATCGTGAAAAGTGCATAGACAACATTGTTGCGAGCCATTATTGTAAATACACTATGAGGTTGGATGGAAGGCCAAATATCTCTGTGTTTTTTGATCAGAAACATAGTTATTTTCGGACTCGTATGGAAAAAATACCGTACTTCCATACCCGTATGTGTATGGTTCGCGTATGAAATTTTTCGTACCTCAAATTTTTCTCCTCTCATTGATTCAAGTTGAAAACAAATCCATAGCAATTTGATATTGTTTTTATGCAAATTCACATTCATATACTCTGCTCCATTATACCCATACATATATAGTGAAGCCTAAACTATAGTAGCCAACAAAATTCTGATCTTTAATATTATGTTATTGTATATATAATACTTCAAATTTTCAATATTTTTTGTGCTAGACGTATGATATCAAGTATGATATATTTGAAAAGATTCAGTACTTTTTTCCTACTTCCATACCCGTATGCGTTTGCCGTATGGTTCGTGTATGGAAAAACTATGATCAGAAATAGGCAAAGGCACAGCAATTGACAATCCTCAACCATGAACAATGAAAAAGAAAGATTAACTAAAAGCGTTTAGAAACACTTTCAAAAATTCGAGATCTCATGGCAACGCCACAAAATATCTTCAAATGGGCATATGATAACTACAAAGAGGGTTTTTTTTTTTTTTTTTTTTTTTTTTTTTTTTTTTTTTTTTTTGGAGGGGGGGGGGGGGGGGGGAAGTGGAAAAATGGTAAAAAAAAAGGGTGAAAACTGGATGAATAAAGGGTGGGAGGGTGGGCAAATGGGCAAACTATAACCCAAAAGAGTATGAATTGATGGCAAAGAGAAGCTTCTCTCAATGAGGAGAGAGCCGCACCACCAAAACTCAAGCACCACCACCACCAAAATCACCACCAAATGCACCACCAAGACCTCCACCTAGCGCTCTGATACCATGTAGAGAGTGCACACACGGAAGCAAAATGAAAAGTAAAGTACTCTCACAAAACAAAGAATGTGTGAGACAAAATGAGTAGACCATGAAATGGGTAAACTCATGTGGATTAGAAATGAGCTTGCCAAGAGCATGGAGTAGGCTCATCAAGCTTCTAACCAAATACAAATGGGGGAGAGGCCCTCCTTATATAGATTTGTGAGGGGCTCTCCAAAATACATCTCATGTGGGATAATTCCCCTGAAAGGAGAATGAATACAACGGGTAGAAGCAAATGGAAAGGTACCCAAATATAAAGGAAATACAAGGAAATGTAATGGAAATGAAATGGAAATATAGTGACTCCAAGATACAAAAGGGAGATGCACTCAATATTCTCAACAGTCAAGCCCTCACACTACCTTTCATAAATATATTACTCTCTGGAATCTTGGGTCTACGATCCTCAGAGATGCTCATTGAGCTAATGCTCTTAGTGCAGGGCCTTTTGGATGAACTAAGGATATAATCAACGGCATCAATGGAATTGGTTTGCTCTTCATTGCTATGTGACAATAAAGATGAACCAATTGGCATCTTACCAACCCTTCGCTCAATTAAAGCTGAGCTGTTAGCTCCTCAACAATCCTTGGAAGAATAGAAGTGCATTTTCCAATGCCTCCATCTTTTAAGTCAAGGAGATGAGCTTTGATGCGAGATGTGGTGCCTGTGTAAACTCCCATGCAATATTTGCATTGCCATGTATCCTTGCCAAGCTCTTTCACATGGCTTCAAATAGCATTAGGAGTCCTTCCCATGATGATAAAGGCTAAAGCTTAAGAGTGAAGGATAGAAAAGGGTAGGCTCCAAGCTGAAGTTTGAAGTTTGAACTCTCCCTCTAGGCTCTCTCAACTTTCAAGGGTGGGTCTCTCTCTCTCTCTCTCTCCCTCCCTCCCTCTCTCTCTCTCTCTCTCTCTCTCTCTCTCTCTCTCTCTCTCTCTCTCTCTCTCTCTCTCTCTCTCTCTCTCTCTCTCTCTCTCTCTCTCTCTCTCTCTCTCTCTCCCACCCTTGCTCCATCGCGCATCGGGCGCGCTCCCGTCTTCATCGCAAGTCTTTAGGCTCAGTACTCTGAGCATTTTTTCATCTTCGAATGCAATGAGCGCTACGGCTAAGAAGGACGATTTGACAAAAATGGAGGACAAACTGACCATAGCTATCAAAGAAAACAAGAAGATGGTGGACTCCACTATCACGGCCATCATCAGCCGCCTCTCAAAGCTCGAGAAGGAAGTAGAAACATATCATAAGGAGAGGGAAGCATGGCAGAAAGAGAAAGAAGAATGGGCTAAGGAGAGGGCAAACATGAAAGAGGAATTGGAGCTCCTCAAAGCTTCAATGGTCTCTCTTACACCCGAAGAAGGAGAGATTAATATGAACAAGACAGAAGCTCTCAAAGAAGAACTCACCAAATCCTTGACCGAGAGCATGGAAAACAAATTAGAAGCTACCAAAGAAGGGTGGATCGACATAGTGAAGAAGAACATCAAAAAAGAAGCCAAAGAGAAAGCACAAAAGGAAGAAGCCCTCATCGTGCACACCACTATTGAGGAAGAAAAGATGAGACATGCCCGCCGTCTCAATGTACGCATCACGGGCATTGAAGAAAAAGAAGGCTCTACCCCCGAGTCCGATGGGAAGACACTATGCAAGATACTCGGCTACAAAGAGGAGTCCCCCCCATTCATCAAGTCTTGGAGAACGGGACGAGACCCCACGAAGAAGAGAGCTCTCATTCTACACTTCCCTTCCGAAGATATAAGATCTACTTTCCTACGCAAGAGGGTGATTTTGAGAGCACTTGATGGCCCCCCCATCTACCTTGACGATGATCTCACACCCATGCAGGTAGCACACCGTCGTGCATGCATGCCGAGAGTACATCAAGCTCGCAAAGAAGGAAAGAAGGCTTCATACAGAGATGGTCGTGTCATCATTGATGGCAAGGCCATCCCATAGGGATTCGCGGCCTGTGAGACACTCGAGGAGATACACCTTGCAGTTTGGAACTGCAATGGAGATCTATGGACACACCCAGAGAGATTGGAAGAGGTGCGCAAAGGCAAAGACATCATTATGCTCACAGAGACACATGAGAGCCAGGACCGGGGCCTACCTCGTGTCCACGGTTTTCAGTGGGAGTCCACATACAGAGAGTGTACACGTCAGCACACCACCCGAGGATCAGGAGGAGTAGCCATACTCTTTAGAGATGGACTTCAGAGCAGGATACAGATAGTCGCACGTGATTCACAGGCAAGATATCTTTGGATTCGACTCCAGCTCTCGCAGGAGAGGATCATCTTCATAGCATTATGCTACTTTGCTCCTTCTAGCTCGCGTTTCGCTATCATAGATCGAGAGGAGGACTCACCATACACTTGCTTGTCAGAAGAGATTACAGAGTACTCTGCATTAGGGGAAGTCTTCCTTATGGGAGACTTCAATGCCAGGACAGGCAATGATCAGTGTGAGATATTTGACCCAGAAGACCCGGAGATACTACATACCATAGAGGATGAGTCTACAGCTCGAGCTTCAGCTGACGCTACACACACTCACTATGGCACTCACCTACTCAGACTAGGCTCTCGACATAATCTCGTTATCTATAACGGGATGACTCAGTGGCCTACCTCAGGAGGATTGACATGCATACCACACTCAGTCACAGATGGCGGGGGAAGTACAGTAGATTACGTCATGGGGTCCAGAGAGGCCATCCACCTACTTACCTCATTCACCATCCCACCCATACCCATTGGGGCTGATCACACATACCTCGCACTCTCCCTGAAGGGAGACACCCCTACACGCATACCCGCAGCACGCATCCCACACACCACCATCCACTTCACACACGAGCTAGCTCACATATATGCGGCTCGAGTCGAGCAGGGTCTTCTCTTACTTCATCCTGACACTCCACTATCCCTACTCACCTCTCAGATAGCATCAGTTCTTCAGACATCAGCCATCAGCTCCTTCCCACACACCATCCATTCTCGTCACACACCTCCTCCCGGGACTATGCCACAACATCGTTGGTATGATGAGGATTGCAGAGATCTTTACCGCCGACTACGAGCTCAGCGAGCATTGGGAGAGATCACAGAGAGAGAGGCCAAGGGACAGATGAAGACTCTCACACGTCGAAAGAGGCGAGCCTTTGAGGAGGCACAGGAGCTTGAGCTATACCATCTCTTTATGAGTATGGACAGTGCTGCAGGATGGCGCAGCCTACGAGAGCCACGCCCGACCACACCTATTGGAGACCCACACACATGGCATGATTATGCTCAGAGGTTATATGAGGTACCTAGGCAGCCTCCCATTCCCCAGCCACTTGAGCCTCGCCCTACTAGTTCTTCTCTCTTCACAGCAAAGATGGTTGAGAGGGCCATACGACGACTTCGACATGGACGTTGGACAGACCACGCAGGATTCCCGGAGGAGTGGACTAGGCACACCATTGTGCCTATCCACAAATCTGGCGACACCCTGGATCCAGGGAACTATAGGACCACGCATGTCTTCAACCGGGCTATAGGAGAGGGCTTCCCGGAGGAGTGGACTAGGCACACCATTGTGCCTATCCACAAATCTGGCGACACCCTGGATCCAGGGAACTACAGGACCATCATGATTGGCCACACCATGGCCAAACTATACGGTGCCATACTTGAGGCAGAGCTCAGTTCATATGCAGAGACTGAGGGGCTACGAGCACGAGGCCAAGCAGGTTTTCGACGAGCTTTCTCTACTATTGATCACATCTTCATTCTGCGCTGCCTCATTGATGGGGCAAGGGTGCGGAAGAAGAGGCTATATTGCTGCTTTGTGGACTTCCGCAAAGCTTTTGATACAGTGCCGCGAGAGAGGCTCTTCCAACGCCTCCAGAGCTTGGGAGTACCATCAGGGATGATTTGGGCCATCTATGCACTCTATGAGCAGGTGACTGGGAGGGTACGGTGTCCAGGAGGTATGTCTGAGGCCATTGCTAGCACCATCGGTGTTAAGCAAGGCTGCCCACTCTCTCCCACTCTATTTGGTCTCTACATTGACGAGATTGAGGACTACATTCTCCGAGCTGGAGGAGAGGGTGCAGACCTCGCAGGTACACATGTCCACATTTTCTTATATGCCGATGACATTGTCTTGATTTCAGAGTCACCCGAGGGATTACAGCGCCACCTTGAGGCCCTGGATGAGTTTTGTACACAGAGGGGCTTGACAGTAAACCTTGGCAAGACCAAGGTCATGATCTTCCACACCTCCCCCATGGTGAGGAATGGAGCAGGATTCAGAGCTGGTGGTGGACAGATTGAGGTGGTCACTTCCTATGTCTATCTCGGAGTCACATTCACGAGCTTGCCTGGCCCCTTCAGCATGAGACAGGCAGCCACCGATAGACTCACACGCGGATATGCAGCTTTAGCCATGTTAGAGCGGAGATGTCACCAAGCACACTTCCAGGAGCCCCGCACGAAGGGCTGGCTATTTGACACACTGGTCAGACCAGCTATGATGTATGCTGCGACGGTTTGGGCCCCAGGTCTCACAGTCACCCAGTGGAGTGCGATCGAGAGGCCACAGGTACGTATGATCTCGCGATTATTTCGTGGGAAACAGTCGGTGCCACATGACATCATCAGGGCAGAGCTAGCTGCACCACCCATGGCAGTAGAGGCACTATTCCAGACTATCTGCTTTATTCAGAGGATTAGGGACCTCCCTACAGATAGACTCACACACAGAGCTCTTGAGGCATCTATACAGATATCAGAGTTAGGATATGAGAGAGCTTGGTACACTCAGGTTAGAGTCTTGTTTGATAGTCATGGACTTGATATGGACAGATTGCCGCCTTTTCAGTATGACCCAGACTCACCTCACATCCACCTCTCTCGTCGTGAGAGGAATGTTGTGCTCAGACAGGATCTCTGGCAGCTCTACATTAGTCAGACATGGCACACACCACACATGGGATCGAGACTATCGCACTATCGAGACCAGTTCATAGACATACTAGCTGACGGTTTCATCCAGCGACCACGCTACATGGATACTCACATGCCTCATAGCTTGAGGGTAGCGATTGGCCAGCTGAGAGTCTCATCACACCGACTCGAGATTGAGACGGGCAGAGCCGCAGACATTCCCAGAGAGGAGCGGATATGCAGAGTATGCAGAGTAGAGATGGAGGATGAGGAGCACTTTGTATGCAGATGTAGCGCATATGATGGCATCAGAGGCAGATACGAGACTCTGTTTGCAGGGCAGCCCACCCTCCGAGAGATCATGGACTCTAGAGACCAGCGACAGCTCGGGCGATTCTTACTAGAGATACAGAGTCACAGAGATTCCCTACTCCAGCCTACTGTAGCACTCCATACAGGAGGGAGACAGAGTCAGCTCACTGACTTCTTTATTCCACGACGTGCTGCAGCCCTCCCCCCCTCAGCCCACATACCGAGCGGGGTGACTCTTCAGCAGGCTCAGATATCTCGAGCTAGGAGACGACCCCGTGATATAGGATATCGGGCCCCGAGACTTCACCGACACCAGATTGCGGAGATCCAGGCTTGTGACCATCGCGCCATGGAGGAGAGACGATCCCAGATGATGGCCGATCCCGTTGCAGCCATCAGGGTGGCCCTGACTCCACCTCCACCTATGTATCACATATTACATCCCACCCACTAGCACAGGATGGAGCTAGTTAGTCGTTTTAGATGCATTCTCATGGTTGTTGTACTACCCTTTTGCATATAGACTATCATAGATATCGCACTCCATACACCCCCCACCACTTTCATGGGTATCCCCACATGCACACTACGGAGATCTATATCAGCTTAACCAGTTTCTTTTCAGCACTTTTATCTTTTCTGATTGACAGAAGATACACCCATGTACATCGATTTGTCTCATAGGCCGAGTTCGGCCTCCTAATAGACGTAAAAACACTTTCTTTCTTTCTTTCTTTCTCTCTCTCTCTCTCTCTCTCTCTCTCTCTCTCTCTCTCTCTCTCTGTATGTATGTGTGTGTGTCTATATATGTGTGTGTCTCTATATGTGTGCGTCTTTGTGTGTGTGTGTGTGTGTGTATGTGTGTAAAATTTTTAAATGGACGAACCTTACCCCCGACGTAAGGGTCTTCCCTCGAACCAAATGCATATTGAACCTTACCACCTTGCATCGAATTCACACATGAGGGACGAGAACCACCCAAACCCACTAAATTACACTAGACCGCTTGTGCTATCGATGTGGAGAGTACAAGCATATTTAAAGTAAGTGTTCTCTAACCGAGGGCACACCACCTTATCAACATTGCCCGAACGCCAAAGAGCACCATACGGGAGACTACCCGCACAACCACCTGGCTCCAATTCATATGATCTCAGCTAGACGAAGATATGACCACACATTCTTTGGCTATTTCATCCTCTGTGGCACCTATGATGACTAGAGCAAGGCAAGCAAAAGCCACACAGCTAGAAGGGCAACAGAGACCCAAAGAGAGAGAAGATAGCAAGAGGGTCGAATTAAGCAAGAATGAGACCATTGAAGAGGCTTATGAGAAGATGAGGGACTCATTACGAGACCAACCAACTCGGCCTCGACCATGTGCAGGTGGTAGATATTGAAGAAATTCTAAAGGAAACTAATCATAATGTCAGCCTATATCAACTTACCAAGATGGATGCTAAGATACGAAGTAACTTACTAAAGGTTTTGCCTACTTGAGCCCGCCACTTAGTGTAGATGGGTACATGGTAGACTTCCCCGCTCCACTTGTCATGGATACAAAAGGAACCATCCTTGGCCTTAGAAACATAAAGCATGGACCATAAAATCATAGTCACATGGTAGTACATCTGTATGCTATAATCCTCCATGGAGTGTACAAAGTCCTGATGTGTGTCGGTAGAACCATGGAAGCCCCGAGAAGCTGTCTCAGAATAGGATCCAACTGAGCGATGAATCCATATAGATGAAGGAGTATCATGTGGTAGCTGAAAAGATACTGGACTCCATGAATGGAAAAGTACATCCTCAGAATACTGCTGTAGATGAGGTAAGTGGACTCTCGAAGATAGGAATGGAAAATGACGAGTCACTGATCTTGGAGTAATGGCCAACTGAAGCTGAGGGGAAATATAAGCCTTCGATGGTACGATAGGAGGTCTAGCCATCTGAGGTATAAGCTGAGATGATATCTCTGATTCCTCCTACTCCAAAATTGTATCATGATCGGGAAGGTCATGTACAAAGAGAGCATGCTCCACATAGTGTGACTGTTCAAAACTGGAATGATCCCCCTCTGAATCGGAAATGGGAGGATCCAAAAAGGATGAATACTTAGAGTATTCATCAAAGGTGCAGTCTTTGGTTAATGTACCTGAGTGACTCTTTGGGTCGTAGAGTTTGTATGCCTATTGTCGCTCACTGTACCCAATGAAAATGTACTGCTTGGGCCGATCATCATCATGGCCTTGGACGTAGGCATCACTGCCAAAGACGCGGAAATAGCTTACACTTGGCTTCTTTTGAAAGTAAGCCTCAAATGGTGTTTCGTTCTTCAAAACATATGAAAGACCTCTGTTCTGTATGTGTACTGTTGTTTGCACTACTTCACCCCAATAGTTTAGTGGAAGTTGCTTTTATCTAAGCATAACTTTAGCCATTTGGATCACACTTTGACTCTTTTGTAATGCAATACCTAGTTGAGTATCTTGCTTGGTTTGATACTTGATTCCATGTTGCTTCAAGTACTTGGAGAAGTTTTGGTTGACAAAGCTACTATCTCCATCAACTCGGATGATCTTCAAAGAACTTGGAAAGTCTTCAACTGTTTTTGTCCACTCCTTAAACTTGGAAATGGAATCTTCTTTATGCTTGAGTGAATAAACCCATGTGTATCTAGTGAAGTCATCTACAATCAGGAAGAAGTAAATTGACCCACTTAGAGAAGGTATACTCATAGGTCCACAAATGTCGATATGGACTAATGCTAAGGGTTTATTTGCAGAAATGGATGCTTTGTAGGCAAAGAGAAAGTTGTTTGCTTGTCACATGCTTTGCAATTCAATTCCACTTGTGCGATCCTGGGTAGACCTTTGACAAGATGATTGGAAGAGATCTTAGCTAAGCAAGAGATATGTCCAAATCTGCAATGCCACAAGTTGAGACTTGAATCCTTGGCCATAAAACTTGAAAGCTTATAGAGACCCTTATCTTCATATCCTTGAGCTATCACTTCATTGGATTCGCGCTTGTCCTTGATACTCTTCAAATTCATGAAAATCATCTTTGTCATGGCACATGTGGGTTGAAGCACCACTATCAAAAATCCATTCTTTCTTGGGAGTGGTTGCCACAAGTGCTTTGTGTTCAGTTGTGAGAAATAGGTCTTCACTTGTGCAGTGAGAATGATGTTCACTCTTTGAATTAGACTTAGACTTGTCCTGGTTCTTTTTCTTGAAGCAATATTTTTCAATGTGCCCAGGTTTGCCACAAAAATTACAAGTGAACTTCTTCGATGAATTATGCGATCCTTGCTTAGATCCATTGCTAGCATGATGACTTGTGGTTTTGCCCTTATTGAATGGGCCTTTGGCCTTCATGGAAGGCTCTTTGGAGGAAGTCGATTTGGCTCGTGAGTCGTGAAGGAGCAATAGTCGACGAACCTCTTCCCAAGTTAAGACTTGGTCGCGATTATACAAAGTTGTGACAAATGTCTCATACGACTTAGGTAACTTGTTAAGAAGCCTAATGGCCATGTCTTCACTAGAAATCTGCCTACCACATAGTGCTAATTTACGCTGGTAGTCCTCAAATTGGGCCATGATCTTGGTAATTGTGTCGTGTGGCCGAATGATCAAATTATGAAACTCAGCCTCTGATGCATATATTTTCGAAGGGGTTTTGTCTTCATACAAAGCGGCTAACTTATCCAAAGCGTCCTTGGACGTCTTACAGGCCGTGATATGTCCTTTCGTCAGTTCGTCACAGGCATGTAACAGCTGATTTAAACTCGTTTGTCCTTGACATTCCACACATGCCAATTGTCTAAGTTTGTATACCTATTGGGTTTGAGGTCTGACCCGTCTACTACCTCATGAAGGAGATTCGTGTAAAGATAGGCTCGCATGACACCTTTCCATAGATTGTAATTTTGTCCATTGAGGCGTTCATCCTTAGACATAAAAATAAGGGTGAAAGAGGGTAATAAGTTAGCCATAGATAATGAGCTACCTTCACTTTTGGTCATTACAAAGCTTTGAGGATAAAGTGTTTAGAAACACTATCAAAGACACTTGTCAAAAGTACCGCTTCAAAATAATTGCAAAGCTTGAAATGAACAACTGGACACCACACTTGAAATTTTTTTTTGGGGGGGGGGGCTTAGAGTAGCCCTCCACTTCTACAACACCAAGATAATTCGACGCGAGAGGAGAGGGATTACATTATCCCGTAACCCGTTGCACACTATACTAGCCTTAGTAGGCACGACAACTGAATCACTTTGTGGGTGGGCTAAGATTAGCCTCCAGCCCACAAAAACACACATCACACTTCTTCTCGTTATATATTTGATAGTACAAAAGTGGGCACTTAGTGCCAAATGATGTGCTCAACTAGTGGGTTAAGCCCTTGTGAGAAATACAAATGAACATTCTTAGATATAAACATTGATGCCTTAGTGAGGGTGCCAAAAGATATTCCCACAAAATAGGATTGCTTTAATCCAAAGTAGCCCTTTATGAGGGTTGCCAAATAAGATTCAAGGAAAGTTAGGTGGTCAAGTGGATACAGGAATAATATTTGATGAAGGGCTATAAGAGGGAAGGGACATGTGCATGTCAAATGGAGGATAACGGAGTCTCAAACAAATGCAAAAGGTACCTTGTAAATGGGTAACTTGAATGCTATAGTGTGTGTCCAGAAAATATCATTCCTTGGAGAGATAATTTGCGCACTAAAAATGGGAAATGGGTTTGTGGTTCAAAAATTGCCTTTAGAGAAGTATAAGGCCAATATATATATATATATATATATATATATATGTATATATATATATATATATATATATATATATATATATATATATATATATATATATATATATATAAGTGTCAGCCTTATATGTCATCGATGATGTGAATTTGTGGACACAATGAATCCAATTAAAATGTCATATACCATATTGTATACCTGATGCAACGCAAATAGTGGGCACACTTTTATACCAAGATCCAAATTCCAAGGCGAAGCTAGCCATAGATTTCCGGTGTGAATTTCCTTGCCGCTTGGACTTGGTGAAGCAAGAAAGTAATTTTCTGTAAGTTTGACTCTGCTCCAAGATATGAATGCAGTGCCGCCTTGTTAAGTGGGAGTGCTACTTGCTCATTATGAGGAGTGGAGCGTAGTGTCTAGAGAACTGATTCCCCTTCGGGTTGTCGAGATTCGGTGGCTCAACCACGTGATCATCACTTAGTGTGCGCCAACTACAAGCCTTTGTGCTCTCTCTCTCTCTCTCTCTCTCTCTCTCTCTCTCTCTCTCTCTCTCTCTCTCTCTCTCTCTCTCTCTCTCTCTCTCTCTCTCTCTCTCTCTCTCTCTCTCTCTCTCTCTCTCTCTCTCTCTCTCTCTCTCTCTCTCTCTCTCTCTCTCTCTCTCTCTCTCTCTCGGTTTGTCGTAATAGATGGAGGGCGATGAACACCAACATCACTAGAGCGAGGCTCGCTCTGTCAAAGGAATGAATGCGTCCGCAGCCCGAGAACCACAACACCTTGCGCTTAGGGCTCTCTCTTGGTAGAGGAAAGCACAGCAAATTATCAAGTTTGTCTCGGATGTTTAGCAGTTCAGCGCTGATCTGCTCCCTCGAATCTTACGCAGTGCAGCTTGGGCACTTGGTGAGGCGTGCAGATAGTGGAAACGGCGCACTAACGCTTTGATGATGCACACACAGCGATCTTCTTTTTCTGTCACTGAGGATGTCCGTTGGCGTGCCGTTGTTGAAATAGGTAGACTGTAGGTTCCGACGACCAAAGCATCATTGTTGTACCAGTTGTGATGCTGTACGAGCAGTATCCAGCGTTCGTTGGCTGATGCACAGAATGACTGAGACTATCAAAGATGTGATGCAATGCGTGACCCTCTCTATCGCACGCATCTACTGAATGATCTCAGATCTTTCTCTCTTTCTCCGTCTTGCTCAGAGGGGCTACTCTCTCTGATTATCTCCCTTTCTTTCTTGCGCTCAGAGCGAGACTAGCTCTGTCTAAGGAATTGAAGGTCGTCGTCTGCAGCAGCTAGCAGCTGAGATGCTTGCTTTCGCTTTCTCTCTCTCTCTATCGTTCTCGCTTAGCTGGTGTACTGCTTCTTGAGCGTATGAGGTATGAAAACATAGAAGAAGAGATGGTGCCGCAGAGGTGGTTGGTTGTGTTTAGCACACAGTCACTTTGACTAGCTTGCTCTGTAGATGATTAAGAGGAAGCTTCCGTCGATTCCTACATGTACTGCTTAATGATGATTGAAGAGATGCGCAACAGAGGACAAAACATTATTTGAGTCAATCATCGTGAAAAGTGCATAGACAACATTGTTGCGAGCCATTATTGTAAATACACTATGAGGTTGGATGGAAGGCCAAATATCTCTGTGTTTTTTGATCAGAAACATAGTTATTTTCGGACTCGTATGGAAAAAATACCGTACTTCCATACCCGTATGTGTATGGTTCGCGTATGAAATTTTTCGTACCTCAAATTTTTCTCCTCTCATTGATTCAAGTTGAAAACAAATCCATAGCAATTTGATATTGTTTTTATGCAAATTCACATTCATATACTCTGCTCCATTATACCCATACATATATAGTGAAGCCTAAACTATAGTAGCCAACAAAATTCTGATCTTTAATATTATGTTATTGTATATATAATACTTCAAATTTTCAATATTTTTTGTGCTAGACGTATGATATCACGTATGATATATTTGAAAAGATTCAGTACTTTTTTCCTACTTCCATACCCGTATGCGTTTGCCGTATGGTTCGTGTATGGAAAAACTATGATCAGAAATAGGCAAAGGCACAGCAGTTGACAATCCTCAACGATGAACAATGAAAAAGAAAGATTAACTAAAAGCGTTTAGAAACACTTTCAAAAATTCGAGATCTCATGGCAACGCCACAAAATATCGTCAAATGGGCATATGATTACTACAAAGAGGGTTTTTTTTTTTTTTTTTTTTTTTTTTTTTTGTTTGTTTGTTGGAGGGGGGGGGGGGGGGGGGGAAAGTGGAAAAATGGTAAAAAAAAAGGGTGAAAACTGGATGAATAAAGGGTGGGAGGGTGGGCAAATGGGCAAACTATAACCCAAAAGAGTATGAATTGATGGCAAAGAGAAGCTTCTCTCAATGAGGAGAGAGCCGCACCACCAAAACTCAAGCACCACCACCACCAAAATCACCACCAAATGCACCACCAAGACCTCCACCTAGCGCTCTGATACCATGTAGAGAGTGCACACACGGAAGCAAAATGAAAAGTAAAGTACTCTCACAAAACAAAGAATGTGTGAGACAAAATGAGTAGACCATGAAATGGGTAAACTCATGTGGATTAGAAATGAGCTTGCCAAGAGCATGGAGTAGGCTCATCAAGCTTCTAACCAAATACAAATGGGGGAGAGGCCCTCCTTATATAGATTTGTGAGGGGCTCTCCAAAATACATCTCATGTGGGATAATTCCCCTGAAAGGAGAATGAATACAACGGGTAGAAGCAAATGGAAAGGTACCCAAATATAAAGGAAATACAAGGAAATGTAATGGAAATGAAATGGAAATATAGTGACTCCAAGATACAAAAGGGAGATGCACTCATATTCTCAACAGTCAAGCCCTCACACTACCTTTCATAAATATATTACTCTCTGGAATCTTGGGTCTACGATCCTCAGAGATGCTCATTGAGCTAATGCTCTTGATGCAGGGCCTTTTGGATGAACTAAGGATATAATCAACGGCATCAATGGAATTGGTTTGCTCTTCATTGCTATGTGACAATAAAGATGAACCAATTGGCATCTTACCAACCCTTCGCTCAATTAAAGCTGAGCTGTTAGCTCCTCAACAATCCTTGGAAGAATAGAAGTGCATTTTCCAATGCCTCCATCTTTTAAGTCAAGGAGATGAGCTTTGATGCGAGATGTGGTGCCTGTGTAAACTCCCATGCAATATTTGCATTGCCATGTATCCTTGCCAAGCTCTTTCACATGGCTTCAAATAGCATTAGGAGTCCTTCCCATGATGATAAAGGCTAAAGCTTAAGAGTGAAGGATAGAAAAGGGTAGGCTCCAAGCTGAAGTTTGAAGTTTGAACTCTCCCTCTAGGCTCTCTCAACTTTCAAGGGTGGGTCTCTCTCTCTCTCTCTCTCTCCCTCCCTCCCTCCCTCCCTCCCTCTCTCTCTCTCTCTCTCTCTCTCTCTCTCTCTCTCTCTCTCTCTCTCTCTCTCTCTCTCTCTCTCTCTCTCTCTCTCTCTCTCTCTCTCCCACCCTTGCTCCATCGCGCATCGGGCGCGCTCCCGTCTTCATCGCAAGTCTTTAGGCTCAGTACGCTGAGCATTTTTTCATCTTCGAATGCAATGAGCGCTACGGCTAAGAAGGACGATTTGACAAAAATGGAGGACAAACTGACCATAGCTATCAAAGAAAACAAGAAGATGGTGGACTCCACTATCACGGCCATCATCAGCCGCCTCTCAAAGCTCGAGAAGGAAGTAGAAACATATCATAAGGAGAGGGAAGCATGGCAGAAAGAGAAAGAAGAATGGGCTAAGGAGAGGGCAAACATGAAAGAGGAATTGGAGCTCCTCAAAGCTTCAATGGTCTCTCTTACACCCGAAGAAGGAGAGATTAATATGAACAAGACAGAAGCTCTCAAAGAAGAACTCACCAAATCCTTGACCGAGAGCATGGAAAACAAATTAGAAGCTACCAAAGAAGGGTGGATCGACATAGTGAAGAAGAACATCAAAAAAGAAGCCAAAGAGAAAGCACAAAAGGAAGAAGCCCTCATCGTGCACACCACTATTGAGGAAGAAAAGATGAGACATGCCCGCCGTCTCAATGTACGCATCACGGGCATTGAAGAAAAAGAAGGCTCTACCCCCGAGTCCGATGGGAAGACACTATGCAAGATACTCGGCTACAAAGAGGAGTCCCCCCCATTCATCAAGTCTTGGAGAACGGGACGAGACCCCACGAAGAAGAGAGCTCTCATTCTACACTTCCCTTCCGAAGATATAAGATCTACTTTCCTACGCAAGAGGGTGATTTTGAGAGCACTTGATGGCCCCCCCATCTACCTTGACGATGATCTCACACCCATGCAGGTAGCACACCGTCGTGCATGCATGCCGAGAGTACATCAAGCTCGCAAAGAAGGAAAGAAGGCTTCATACAGAGATGGTCGTGTCATCATTGATGGCAAGGCCATCCCATAGGGATTCGCGGCCTGTGAGACACTCCAGGAGATACACCTTGCAGTTTGGAACTGCAATGGAGATCTATGGACACACCCAGAGAGATTGGAAGAGGTGCGCAAAGGCAAAGACATCATTATGCTCACAGAGACACATGAGAGCCAGGACCGGGGCCTACCTCGTGTCCACGGTTTTCAGTGGGAGTCCACATACAGAGAGTGTACACGTCAGCACACCACCCGAGGATCAGGAGGAGTAGCCATACTCTTTAGAGATGGACTTCAGAGCAGGATACAGATAGTCGCACGTGATTCACAGGCAAGATATCTTTGGATTCGACTCCAGCTCTCGCAGGAGAGGATCATCTTCATAGCATTATGCTACTTTGCTCCTTCTAGCTCGCGTTTCGCTATCATAGATCGAGAGGAGGACTCACCATACACTTGCTTGTCAGAAGAGATTACAGAGTACTCTGCATTAGGGGAAGTCTTCCTTATGGGAGACTTCAATGCCAGGACAGGCAATGATCAGTGTGAGATATTTGACCCAGAAGACCCGGAGATACTACATACCATAGAGGATGAGTCTACAGCTCGAGCTTCAGCTGACGCTACACACACTCACTATGGCACTCACCTACTCAGACTAGGCTCTCGACATAATCTCGTTATCTATAACGGGATGACTCAGTGGCCTACCTCAGGAGGATTGACATGCATACCACACTCAGTCACAGATGGCGGGGGAAGTACAGTAGATTACGTCATGGGGTCCAGAGAGGCCATCCACCTACTTACCTCATTCACCATCCCACCCATACCCATTGGGGCTGATCACACATACCTCGCACTCTCCCTGAAGGGAGACACCCCTACACGCATACCCGCAGCACGCATCCCACACACCACCATCCACTTCACACACGAGCTAGCTCACATATATGCGGCTCGAGTCGAGCAGGGTCTTCTCTTACTTCATCCTGACACTCCACTATCCCTACTCACCTCTCAGATAGCATCAGTTCTTCAGACATCAGCCATCAGCTCCTTCCCACACACCATCCATTCTCGTCACACACCTCCTCCCGGGACTATGCCACAACATCGTTGGTATGATGAGGATTGCAGAGATCTTTACCGCCGACTACGAGCTCAGCGAGCATTGGGAGAGATCACAGAGAGAGAGGCCAAGGGACAGATGAAGACTCTCACACGTCGAAAGAGGCGAGCCTTTGAGGAGGCACAGGAGCTTGAGCTATACCATCTCTTTATGAGTATGGACAGTGCTGCAGCATGGCGCAGCCTACGAGAGCCACGCCCGACCACACCTATTGGAGACCCACACACATGGCATGATTATGCTCAGAGGTTATATGAGGTACCTAGGCAGCCTCCCATTCCCCAGCCACTTGAGCCTCGCCCTACTAGTTCTTCTCTCTTCACAGCAAAGATGGTTGAGAGGGCCATACGACGACTTCGACATGGACGTTCGACAGACCACGCAGGATTGCAGAGCGAGCATCTCATATATGCAGCCTCCACTATAGCCCCGTTGATTGCACATGTCTTCAACCGGGCTATAGGAGAGGGCTTCCCAGAGGAGTGGACTAGGCACACCATTGTGCCTATCCACAAATCTGGCGACACCCTGGATCCAGGGAACTACAGGACCATCATGATTGGCCACACCATGGCCAAACTATACGGTGCCATACTTGAGGCAGAGCTCAGTTCATATGCAGAGACTGAGGGGCTACGAGCACGAGGCCAAGCAGGTTTTCGACGAGCTTTCTATACTATTGATCACATCTTCATTCTGCGCTGCCTCATTGATGGGGCAAGGGTGCGGAAGAAGAGGCTATATTGCTGCTTTGTGGACTTCCGCAAAGCTTTTGATACAGTGCCGCGAGAGAGGCTCTTCCAACGCCTCCAGAGCTTGGGAGTACCATCAGGGATGATTTGGGCCATCTATGCACTCTATGAGCAGGTGACTGGGAGGGTACGGTGTCCAGGAGGTATGTCTGAGGCCATTGCTAGCACCATCGGTGTTAAGCAAGGCTGCCCACTCTCTCCCACTCTATTTGGTCTCTACATTGACGAGATTGAGGACTACATTCTCCGAGCTGGAGGAGAGGGTGCAGACCTCGCAGGTACACATGTCCACATTTTCTTATATGCCGATGACATTGTCTTGATTTCAGAGTCACCCGAGGGATTACAGCGCCACCTTGAGGCCCTGGATGAGTTTTGTACACAGAGGGGCTTGACAGTAAACCTTGGCAAGACCAAGGTCATGATCTTCCACACCTCCCCCATGGTGAGGAATGGAGCAGGATTCAGAGCTGGTGGTGGACAGATTGAGGTGGTCACTTCCTATGTCTATCTCGGAGTCACATTCACGAGCTTGCCTGGCCCCTTCAGCATGAGACAGGCAGCCACCGATAGACTCACACGCGGATATGCAGCTTTAGCCATGTTAGAGCGGAGATGTCACCAAGCACACTTCCAGGAGCCCCGCACGAAGGGCTGGCTATTTGACACACTGGTCAGACCAGCTATGATGTATGCTGCGACGGTTTGGGCCCCAGGTCTCACAGTCACCCAATGGAGTGCGATCGAGAGGCCACAGGTACGTATGATCTCGCGATTATTTCGTGGGAAACAGTCGGTGCCACATGACATCATCAGGGCAGAGCTAGCTGCACCACCCATGGCAGTAGAGGCACTATTCCAGACTATCTGCTTTATTCAGAGGATTAGGGACCTCCCTACAGATAGACTCACACACAGAGCTCTTGAGGCATCTATACAGATATCAGAGTTAGGATATGAGAGAGCTTGGTACACTCAGGTTAGAGTCTGGTTTGATAGTCATGGACTTGATATGGACAGATTGCCGCCTTTTCAGTATGACCCAGACTCACCTCACATCCACCTCTCTCGTCGTGAGAGGAATGTTGTGCTCAGACAGGATCTCTGGCAGCTCTACATTAGTCAGACATGGCACACACCACACATGGGATCGAGACTATCGCACTATCGAGACCAGTTCATAGACATACTAGCTGACGGTTTCATCCAGCGACCACGCTACATGGATACTCACATGCCTCATAGCTTGAGGGTAGCGATTGGCCAGCTCAGAGTCTCATCACACCGACTCGAGATTGAGACGGGCAGAGCCGCAGACATTCCCAGAGAGGAGGGGATATGCAGAGTATGCAGAGTAGAGATGGAGGATGAGGAGCACTTTGTATGCAGATGTAGCGCATATGATGGCATCAGAGGCAGATACGAGACTCTGTTTGCAGGGCAGCCCACCCTCCGAGAGATCATGGACTCTAGACACCAGCGACAGCTCGGGCGATTCTTACTAGAGATACAGAGTCACAGAGATTCCCTACTCCAGCCTACTGTAGCACTCCATACAAGAGGGAGACAGAGTCAGCTCACTGACTTCTTTATTCCACGACGTGCTGCAGCCCTCCCCCCCTCAGCCCACATACCGAGCGGGGTGACTCTTCAGCAGGCTCAGATATCTCGAGCTAGGAGACGACCCCGTGATATAGGATATCGGGCCCCGAGACTTCACCGACACCAGATTGCGGAGATCCAAGCTTGTGACCATCGTGCCATGGAGGAGAGACGATCCCAGATGATGGCCGATCCCGTTGCAGCCATCAGGGTGGCCCTGACTCCACCTCCACCTATGTATCACATATTACATCCCACCCACTAGCACAGGATGGAGCTAGTTAGTCGTTTTAGATGCATTCTCATGGTTGTTGTACTACCCTTTTGCATATAGACTATCATAGATATCGCACTCCATACACCCCCCACCACTTTCATGGGTATCCCCACATGCACACTACGGAAATCTATATCAGCTTAACCAGTTTCTTTTCAGCACTTTTATCTTTTCTGATTGACAGAAGATACACCCATGTACATCGATTTGTCTCATAGGCCGAGTTCGGCCTCCTAATAGACGTAAAAACACTTTCTTTCTTCTTTCTCTCTCTCTCTCTCTCTCTCTCTCTCTCTCTCTCTCTCTCTCTCTCTCTCTCTCTCTCTCTCTCTCTCTCTCTCTCTCTCTCTCTCTCTCTCTCTCTCTCTCTCTCTCTCTCTCTCTCTCTCTCTCTCTCTCTCTCTCTCTCTCTCTCTCTCTCTCAGACTTCTTCACACCCACTATGGTGGGACGCGCTATTGCCCGGCTACAGCATGGAAGGGCCCATGATCATTTTGGTTTACAGGCAGAGCACCTCATCTATGGAGGCACGACTCTCGCACCGCTCATTGCCCATCTCTTCAACCGTGCATTGGTTGAAGGGTTCCCACACTCACGGATTGAGCACACCATAGTGCCCATTCATAAGTAAGGTGATACTATGGATCCAGCTACATACCGGACGATCATGATTGGCCCTATATTGGCCAAGTTATATGGGGCGGTACTAGAGACAGAGTTGAGTACTCTCGCTGAGAGGAAGGGCATTAGGGCTCAAGGACAAGAAGGTTTCAGACGAGATTACTCTACCATTGACCACATCTTCACTCTGAGATGCCTGATCGACCAGGCCAGGGTGAGGAAGAGGAGATTATATTGTTGCTTTGTGGACTTCCGCAAAGCATTTGACACTATTCCCAGGGGTCGACTCTTCAGACGACTACTTGACATCGGAGCTCCGGAGGAGATGATATGGGGGATCTACGCCTTATACGAGAGAGTATCTGGTAGAGTCAGATGTCCAGGGGGCTTATCTGATCCACTTGCTAGCACTATCGGGGTGAAGCAAGGATGCCCTCTCTCACCCACCCTCTTTGGTCTCTACATTGATGAGATAGTGGACTTCATACAGCAGCAGGGGGGAGATGGCATTGAGGTACACGGGTCCACTGTCCATATTCTTTTATACGCTGATGATATTGTATTGGTTTCAGAGTCTGCAGAAGGTCTACAGCATTATCTACACGGCCTAGATGACTTTTGCAGACACAGAGGGTTATCTGTGAACCTTGGTAAAACCAAGGTCTTGATCTTTCATACATCAGCACAGGTACGCAGACATAGTCTGTTCACAGCAGCAGGTGGACCGATCGAGGTGGTCGGATCATATGTTTACTTGGGGGTGACATTTACAGCAGCATCAGGGGTCTTCTCTATGGCTAAGGCAGCCCGTGACCGCATCACACGTGGGTACGCAGCACTAGCTTTGATGGAGAGACAGTGCCACCAGGCATATTTTCAGGAGCCCCGCACAAAGGGGTGACTCTTTGACACTTTGGTTACTCCAGCACTCATGTATGGGGCGGCCATATGGGGACCAGGATTAGCTACATCAGTACGGACAGCATTAGAGAGGCCACAGATCCTCATGATTGCCAGACTTATCCGCAGCAAGCCTTCAGTACCACATGATATCATTAGAGCAGAGCTCGCTGCACCACCGATGCTAGTTGAGGCACTATTCCAGACAGTATGCCTATTACACAGACTTCGGAGCATGGATAAAGAGCGCATTGCTTATCGTGCTTTCGAGGCATCACGTGATATGGCATTAGCAGGCGACACCTCCTCATGGTATGCACAGACACGAGACTGGCTTGCCCACCATGGCTTTGACATAGACAGGCTACCACCACTACAGTACGACTCTCATGCACCCACCTACTCGCTCTCTCATCAAGAGAGGAATAGGATCATTCGTCAGGAGATATGGCATACATACATACAGAGGACATGGGTGAGCCCTAGGGGTACATTGCCACCGAAAATGCTCTACTACCGCGAGCATTTTCTACATATATCGGGCACGGGCTTCATCGAGATTCCGAGATACATGCATACCTACCTTCCCCACCACCTACGAGTCGTCATTGGGCAGCTCCGGGTTTCATCACATCAGCTCGAGATTGAGAGGGGTCGATCCAGGGGAGTCCCCCGTGAGGAGAGGTGGTGCCCAGTATGCCAGACAGAGGTAGAGAGTGAGGAGCATTTTGTTATCACATGTCCAGCATACTTAGACCTACGAGCACAGTTCCAGATCGAGGAGTCATTCCAGCTGTGCATGACTATGGGAGACCAGAGACGCTTGGGACGCTTTCTCACAGCAGCATACGAGAGGCGAGAGCGGTCACTACAGCCCATACATCAGCCACGGGTGAGTACCCAGCAGACCATTACGCAGTTCTTTCAGCGAGTTGAGCTACATCAGAGAGGTCCATCTATAGGGCTCACGCTACACCAGGCAGCGGCACAGAGCACGGCGCCGACCACGCATGGGCGGATATCGTCGACCACGACTATATCAGGAGGATATCTCACGCATCAGGATTGCCTACGACCACATGATGGAGCATAGGCGTACCACCACCCCCTGGGTTGTCTTCCTTCAAGAGGCACTCAGACCACCACCGATGTACCACATACTACACCCACCTCCACCCATCACCAGTAGCTAGGGCGTTTTACTCACATTTTGGATCCCCCCATGTATTAGGTGGCCACTATCTGTAGAGTCAGAGCCACGTCTCCCCAGCCTTTTCCAGCCCTATATAGCTTTGTGTGGCACAGGGTTACTACACTTGTACATGGTTTTTGTCTCATAGGCCAAGTTTGGCCTCCAGAAGACGTTAATATGACTCTCTCTCTCTCTCTCTCTCTCTCTCTCTCTCTCTCTCTCTCTCTCTCTCTCTCTCTCTCTCTCTCTCTCTCTCTCTCTCTCTCTCTCTCTCTCTCTCTCTCTCTCTCTCTCTCTCTCTCTCTCTCTCTCTCTCTCTCTCTCTCTCTCTCTCTCTCTCTCTCTCTCTCTCTCTCTCTCTCTCTCTCTCTCTCTCTCTCTCTCTCTCTCTCTCTCTCTCTCTCTCTCTCTCTCTCTCTCTCTACACAGAGCAGAGGAGCTTAGACGACAGCGTCGACGACCGAGACCCCTTGTCCGGAGAGCTCGTCCACATCAGAGAGAGATTCAGGCGATTCACGCACGCCATGACATGGAGATACAGAGACGTCAGCAATGCACGCCTATCGATTTGGACACCCAGAGCATTTTGAGGATCGCCATGATGCCTTACCCACCGATGCATTATATCCTACACCCACTCCAGGCATTTAGGGGGTTGTGATACCATCGAGCCTCCCCTCCCTATGCATATCATATTTGTATCTCACCCATTGAGCATATAGAGTGCATACCCATAGCACCCCACACCCTTGATGCCAGCTACTATCCCTCCTTTTATACCCGTTTGCAGTACTCACACTTTATTTTCGTTTTGGATCACAGTGGTTTGGATCATACTGATGTATATGTTTTGTCTCATAGGCCGATTTTGGCCTCTAATAGACGTTAAAAAGTCTTTCTTTCTTTCTTCTCTCTCTCTCTCTCTCTCTCTCTCTCTCTCTCTCTCTCTCTCTCTCTCTCTCTCTCTCTCTCTCTCTCTCTCTCTCTCTCTCTCTCTCTCTCTCTCTCTCTCTCTCTCTCTCTCTCTCTCTCTCTCTCTCTCTCTCTCTCTCTCTCTCGCGGTGGACAGATTGAGGTGGTCACTTCCTGTCTACCTTGGAGTCACATTCACGAGGAGCTTGCCTAGCCCCTTCAGCATGAGACACGTAGCCACCGATAGACTCACACTAGGATATGCAACTTTAGCCATTTTAGAGCGGAGATGCCACCCGGCACACTTCCAGGAGCCCCACACAAAGGGGTGGCTATTTGACACACTAGTCAGACCAGCTATGATGTATGTTGCGACAGCATGGGCCCCAGGCCTCACAGTCACCCAGTGGAGTGCGATCGAGAGGCCACAGGTACGTATGATCTCGCGACTATTTCGCGGGAAACAGTCAGTACCACATGACATCATCAGGGAAGAGCTAGCTGCACCACCCATGGTAGTAGATGCGCTATGCCATACTATCTGCTTTATTCAGAGGATGAGAGAGCTCCCTACAGACAGACTCACACACAAAGCTTTTGAGGCATCTATACAAATATAAGAGTCAGGATATGGGAGAGCTTGGTACAGTAAGGTTAGAGTCTGGTTTGATAGTCATGGACTTGATATGGACAGATTGCCGCCTTTTCAGTATGACCCTGACTCACCTCACATCCACCTCTCTCGTCATGAGAGGAATGTTGTGCTCAAACAGGATCTCTGGCAGCTCTACATTAGTCAAACATGGCACACACCACACATGGGATTGAGACTATCGCACTACCGAGACCATTTCTTAGACATACTAGGGGACGGTTTCATCCAGCGACCACGCTACATGGATACCTACATGCCTCATAGCTCGAGGGTAGTGATTGGCCAGTTGAGAGTCTCATCACACCAACTAGAGATTGAGACGGGCATAGCCGCATACATTCCCAGAGAGGAGCGGATATGAAAGGTATGCAGAGTAGAGATGAAGGATGAGGAGCACTTTGTATGCAGATGTAGCGCATATGATGGCATCAGAGGAAGATACGAGACTCTGTTTACAGGGAAGCCCACCCTCCGAGAGATCATGGACTCTAGAGACCAGAGACAGCTCGGGAGATTCTTACTAGAGATACAGAGTCACAGAGATTCCCTACTCTAGCCTATTGTAGAAGCCCATACAGGAGGGAGACTGAGTCAGCTCACTCACTTCTTTATTCCACGACGTGCTACAGCCCTCCCCCCCTAAGCCCACACACCGAGAGGGGTGATTCTTCAGCAGGCTCGGACTTCTCGAGCTAGGAGACGACCCCATGCTATAGGATATGGGGCCCCAAGACTTCACTGACACCAAATTGCGGAGATCCAGGCTCGTGACCATCGCGCCATGGAGGAGAGACGATCCAAGATGATGGCTGATCCCGCTGCAGCCATTAGGGTGGCCCTGACTCCACCTCCACCTATGTATCACATCTTACACCTGCCCACTAGCATAGGATGGAGCTAGTTAGTCGTTTCAAATGCATTTTCATGCTTGTACTACTACCCATTTGCATATAGACTATCATAGATATCGCACTCCATACACCCCCCCTCCCCCCCCCCCCCCCCCCCCCCCCACTTTCATGGGTATCTCCACATGCATATTACGGAGATCTATATCAGCTTTACCGGTCTTCTTCAGCACTTTTATATTTTCTGATTGATAGAAGATACACCCATGTACATCAATTTGTCTCATAGGCCGAGTTCGGCCTCCTAATGAACGTAAAAACTCTCTCTCTCTCTCTCTCTCTCTCTCTCTCTCTCTCTCTCTCTCTCTCTCTCTCTCTCTCTCTCTCTCTCTCCCTCTCCCTCCCTCCCTCCCTCCCTCCCTCCCTCCCTCCCTCCCTCCCTCCCTCCCTCCCTCCCTCCCTCCCTCCCTCCCTCCCTCCCTCCCTCCCTCCCTCCCTCCCTCTCTCTCTCTCTCTCTCTCTCTCTCTCTCTCTCTCTCTCTCTCTCTCTCTCTCTCTCTCTCTCTCTCTCTCTCTCACACACGAGTCCAGGATACACTTGAGGAGGAGAGGCTTCGACACACTCGAAAACTTCACATTCGGATTACAGGCCTACCTCAGGGAGCATCACCAGAGGCAGATGCAACTGACATTTGCCGTCGACTTGGATACGAGAGCATGCCATTCACAGGCGCATGGAGGGTTGGGAGGGATACATCACGTTTGCGAGCACTCATCCTTAAGATGAGCTCTGAGGAGGCACGGACCACGTTCTTTAGACGTCGATCAGTACTACGTGGACTACCAGGCGGTGCCCTCTACATGGACGAGGACCTCACGAGGATGCAGGTGGCACACCGACGTGCTTGCATGCCCCAGATACTCCAGGCACGCCGAGAGGGGAGAAAGGCCTTTTACCAGGATGGTAAGGTCTTCATAGATGGACGCCCTATCAAATAGGGCCATGCGGCCTATGAGACATCACTACACCACGAGACACCACTCAGAGGAGCAGTGTGGAACTGCAACGGGGCACTCTGGACGCGACCAGACAAACTAGAGGAGATCCTGGCATCACATGACTTTGTGTGCATCACAGAGACACGAGAGCCCAGAGAGAGGTCTGCCACGCATTGCAGGTTTTCATTGGGAATCTTCATTCAGGACCACGACGAGACAGAGTACAGTGCGAGGATCGGGAGGAGTGGCCATCATATTTCGATAGGAGATACAGAGCCGGATCCATATTCTAGGTAGAGATGAGGAGGCACGATACATATGGGTTCGCATGGAGATAGCACAGGGGGCTTGGATTTACATTGCTATATGCTACTTCCCACCAGGCGGGTCTCGATACGCAGGACAGGATCTTGGGGGACCGACTAGAGAAAGAGACTCACCATACACAGTGCTATAAGAGGAGATACTACATTACAGCACACTAGGTGAAGTCTTCCTTATGGGGGACTTCAATGGCCGCACTCAGTCACATCAGTGGGAGGCATATGACATGGATCACCCACATCTCAAGAGGGCCAGAGACCCGGAGGAGATGAGCACCAGCAGAGTATCGGCAGATATGGGTCATGACACCACCGGCTATGGAAGACATCTACTCGAGCTAGGCAGCCAACACCATCTCATTATATATAACGGGATGAATTGTTGGCAAGGTTCGAACTTCGAGCGGATTTACTTGCTTCCCTCACGGGGGAGGTGACAGCACAATCGACTACATTTTGGGTACCACCTCTAGAGCTTCACTCATCCACTCACTTAGTATTGGACGATGTCCACTTGGTGCTGACCATACATTTATCACACTCACACTCTCATCTCCGATTCCATTAGACCCTCCCTCACCCACTGAGACACATACCACGATACACTTCACACACGAGCTCTCACACGTTTATGCACACCATTTACACCCCCGCCTACTCTCCCTCGATCCACTCTCACCTTTGGACACACTTACATCACATATCACCACCATCCTACAGGACTCAGCTATCCAAAGCTTCCCACACCGCACACATATGCACCCTCCACGCACAGGATCCATGCCCCAGAACCGCTGGTATGATGTAGATTGCCGTGAGCTACGGAAGCACCTACGGATTTTAGAGCATAGGGGAGATATTACACACACACAGGCACAGCGTCGCATGCAGAGCCTTATTCGCCGCAAACGGCGAGATTGGGAGGAGAGACAGTATTGGGATATTTACCATTTGCTCATGAGTCGAGACAGTGGAGTGGCATGGCGACATTTGAGAGAGAGGAGACAGCAGACACCTATCCGAGAGCCGAGCACTTGGCATAGCTATGAACGGAGTCTATACGAGATCCCAGACCAGCCCCCCATTCCCAGACTGCAGAGCTCACGTCCTACTACCTCTGACTTCTTCACACCCACTATGGTGGGACGCGCTATTGCCCGGCTACAGCATGGCAGGGCCCATGACCATTTCGGTTTACACGCAGAGCACCTCATCTATGGAGGCACGACTCTCGCACCGCTCATTGCCCACCTCTTCAACCGTGCATTGGTTCAAGGGTTCCCGGACTCATGGACTGAGCACACGATAGTGCCCATTCATAAGTCAGGTGATACTATGGATTCAGCTACATACCAAACGATCATGATTGGCCCTATATTGGCCAAGTTATATGGCGCAGTACTAGAGACAGAGTTGAGTACTCTCGCTGAGAGGAAGGGTATCAGGGCTCCAGGACAGGAAGGTTTCAGACGAGATTACTCTACTATCGACCACATCTTCACTCTGCGATGCTTGATCGACCAGGCAAGGGTGAGGAAGAGGAGATTATATTGTTGCTTTGTGGACTTCCGCAAAGCATTTGACACTGTTCCCAAGGACCGACTCTTCAGACGACTACTTGATATCGGAACTCCGGAGGAGATGATATGGGGGATCTATGCCTTATACGAGAGAGTATCTGGTAGAGTCAAATGCCCAGGGGGCTTATCTGATCCACTTGCTAGCACTATCGGGGTGAAGCAAGGATGCCCTCTTTCACCCACCCTCTTTGGTCTCTACATTGATGAGATAGTGGACTTCATACAGCAACAGGGGGGAGATGGCATTGAGGTACGGGGATCCACTGTCCATATTCTTTTATACGCTTATGATATTGTATTGGTTTCAGAGTCTGCAGAAGGTCTACAGCATCATCTACATGGCCTAGATGACTTTTGCAGACACAAAGTTATCTGTGAACCTTGGTAAAACCAAGGTCATGATCTTTCATACATCTGCACAGGTACGCAGACATAGCTTGTTCACAGCAGTAGGTGGACCGATCGAGGTGGTCGGACCATATGTTTACTTGGGTGTGACATTCACAGCAGCATAAGGGATCTTCTCTATGTCTCAGGAAGCTCGGGACCGCATCACATGTGGGTACGCAGCACTAGCTTTGATGGAGAGACAGTGCCACCAGGCATATTTTCAGGAGCCCCGCACAAAGGGGTGGCTCTTTGACACTTTGGTTACGCCAGCGCTCATGTATGGGGCAGCCATATGGGGGCCGGGATTAGCTACATCAGAGGCCACAGATCCTCATGATTGCCAGACTTATCCGCAGTAAGCCTTCAGTACCACATGATATCATTAGAGCAGAGCTCGCTGCACCACCGATGCTAGTTGAGGCACTGTTCGAGACAGTATGCCTACTACACAGACTTCGGAGCATGGATACAGAGCGCATTGCTTATCGTGCTTTTCAGGCATCACGTGATATGGCATTAGCAGGGGACACCTCCTCATGGTATGCACAGACACGAGACTGGCTTGCCCACCATGGCTTTGACATAGACAGGCTACCACCACTATAGTACGACTCACATGCACCCACCTACTCGCTCTCTCATCAAGAGAGGAATGGGGTCATTCGTCAGGAGATATGGCATACATACATACAGAGGACATGGGTGAGCCCTAGGGATACATTGCCACCGAAAATGCTCTATTACCGCGAGCATTTTCTACATATATCGGACGCGGGCTTCATCGAGATCCCGAGATACATGCAGACATACCTTCCCCACCACCTCCGAGTTGTCATTGGGAAGCTCCGGGTCTCATCACATCAGCTCGAGATCGAGAGGGGTCGGTCCAGGGGAGTCCCTCGTGAGGAGAGGTGGTGCCCAGTATGCCAGACAGAGGTAGAGAGTGAGGAGCATTTTGTTATCAGATGCCGAGCATACTTAGACCTACGAGCACAGTTCCAGCTAGAGGAGTCACTCTAGTTGTGCATGACTATGGGAGACCAGCGACGCTTGGGGCACTTCCTCACAGTAGCATACGAGAGGCGAGAGCGGTCTCTACAGCCCACACATCAGCCACGGGTGAGTACCCAACAGACCGTTACCTAGTTCTTTCAGCGAGCAGAGATACATCAGAGAGGTCCTTCTATAGGGCTCACGCTCCACCAGGCAGCGGCACAGAGAGCAGGACGCTGACCACGCATAGTAGGATATCGTCGACCGCGACTATTTCAGGAGGATATCTCACGCAATCCTCCTCACGCATCAGGACAGCCTACGACCATATGATGGAGCATAGGCGTACCACCACCCCCTGGGTTTTCTTCCTTCAGGAGGCACTCGGACCACCACCGATGTACCACATACTACACCCACCTCCCCCCATCACCAGTAGCTAGGGTGTTTTGCTCACTCATAGTATGGATCCCCCTGTATTAGGTGGCCATTATCTGCTGAGTCAGAGCCACGTCTCCCCAGCCTTTTACCAGCCCTACATAGCTTTGTATTTATTTCATTTCATTTTCTACACATGGTTACTACACTTGTACATGGCTTTTGTCTCATAGGCAAAGTTTGGCCTCCAGAAGACGTTAATATGACTCTCTCTCTCTCTCTCTCTCTCTCTCTCTCTCTCTCTCTCTCTCTCTCTCTCTCTCTCTCTCTCTCTCTCTCTCTCTCTCTCTCTCTCTCTCTCTCTCTCTCTCTCTCTCTCTCTCTCTCTCTCTCTCTCTCTCTCTCTACACCGCCCGTCTGACACAAGAAGCAGTACAGCAGATCTGAATTGTGCCCAAGAAGTTTGTACCCAGGAGTTCTTTGAAAGTTATGTTCTGCTCGTGAAACATGACTTAGAGTTGTTAGGGTTTGCTGTCAGAAATCGAACTGATGGCACCATATTAACGAAAAACCCTACAGTGGACACCACTTTCATTTGTTAAATATATAAGCAGACAACAACATGGCAAGGTTGGAAAAAAAAGAAGTGGAGGACATGATGACTAAGGCAATTAGAGAGGCAAAGAAGGAGGGAGACAGAGTACTCAATCAAGAAATGAGGAAGGCCATAGATAGAATAAGAGCCCTAGAAGAGCATGTCAAAATTCTTGAAGAAGACCGAGATGGATGGAAAGCTGAGACCCATCAGCTTCGAGAAGAAATCATTCAGCTGAAGGTTTCCCAATAAGAAGGAGAGATCACAAAGCTAGATGACTTAAAAGAGGAAATCAAGAATGACTGGAAAATGGATATGCAAGAACACATCAAATCAAAGACGGAAGCGACACAAAATACTTGGGTGGAAGTAGTAAGTAAACATATTAAAAAGGAGCTCAAAGAAGAAGTGAAGAAGGAAGTCAAGGAAGACGTGAAGAAAGAAGAGCTCACACGGGTTCAGGATACACTCGAGGAGGAGAGACTTCGACACATTCGAAGACTCCACATTCGGATTACGGGCCTACCAAAGGGAGCATCACCGGAGGCCAACACCACCGACATTTGCCATCGACTTGGGTACGAGAACATGCCCTTCATAGGTGCATGGTGGGTTGGGAGGGATACATCCCGTTCGCGAGCACTCATCCTTCAGATGAGCTCCGAGGAGACACGGACCGCCTTTTTTAGAGGCCGATCAGTATTACGTGGACTACCCGGCGGCACCCTTTACATGGATGAGGACCTCACGAGGATGCAGGTAGCACATCGACGTTCTTGCATGCCACAAATACTCCAGGCGCGCCGAGAGGGAAGGAAGGCCTTTTACCCCGATGGTAAGGTCTTCATATACGGACGCCCTATTAAATAGGGCCACGCGGCCTATGAGACATCACTACATCAGGAGGCACCACTTAGAGGAGCAGTGTGGAACTGCAACGGGGCACTCTGCACACGGCCAGACAGACTCGAGGAGATCTTGGAGTCACATGACTTTGCTTGCATCACTAAGCCCCATGAGAGCCCAGAGAGAGGTCTACCACGCATTGCAGGTTTTCATTGGGAATCTGCATTCAGGACCACGACGAGACAGAGTACAGCCCGAGGATCCGGAGGAGTGGCCATCATATTTCGACAGGAGATACAGAGCCGGATCCATATTATAGGTAGAGATGAGGAGGCACGATACATGTGGGTTCGCATGGAGATAGCACAGGGGCGTTGGATTTACATTGCTATATGCTACTTCCCACCAGGCGGGTCTCGATACGCAGGACAGGATCTTGGGCGACCGACCAGAGACAGAGACTCACCATACACAGCGCTTTCAGAGGAGATACTACATTACAGCACACTAGGTGAAGTCTTCCTTATGGGGGACTTCAATGGCCGCACTCAGTCACATGAGTGCGAGGCATATGACATGGATCACCCACATCTCATGAGGGCCAGAGACCCGGATGAGATGAGCACCAACAGAGTATTGCCAGATATGGGTCAGGACACCACTGGCTATGGAAGACATCTACTCGAGCTAGGCAGCCGACATCATCTCGTTATATATAACGGGATGAATCGTTGGCCAAGTTCGGGTGGATTTACTTGCTTCCCTCATGGGGGAGGTGAGAGCACAGTCGACTACATTTTGGGTACCACCTCTGGAGCTTCACTCATCCCCTCACTTAGTATTGGACAACGTCCACTTGGTGCTGACCATACATTTATCACACTCACACTCTCATCTCCGATTCCATTAGACCCTCCCTCACCCACTGAGACACATACCACGATACACTTCACACACGAGCTCTCACACGTTTATGCACACCATTTACACACCCGCCTACTCTCCCTCGATCCACTCTCACCTTTGGACACACTTACATCACAGATCATCACCATCCTACAGGACTGCTCTCCAAAGCTTCCCACACCGCACACATAGGCACCCTCCACGCACAGGATCCATGCCCCAGAACCGTTGGTATGATGCAGATTGCCGTGAGCTACGGAAGTACCTCCGGATTTTAGAGCATAGGGGAGATATAACACACACAAGCACAGCGTCGCATGCAGAGCCTTACTCGCCGCAAACGGCGAGATTGGGATGAGAGACAGTATTGGGATATTTACCATTTGCTCAGGAGTCGAGACAGTGGAGTGGCATGGCGACATTTGAGAGAGAGGAGACAGCAGACACCTATCCGAGAGCCGAGCACTTGGCATAGCTATGCACAGAGTCTATACGAGATCCCAGACAAGCCCCCCATCCCCAGACCGCAGAGCTCACGTCCTACTACCTCTGACTTCTTCACACCCACTATGGTGGGACGCGCTATTGCCCGGCTATAGCATGGCAGGGCCCATGACCATTTCTGTTTACAGGAAGAGCACCTCATCTATGGAGGCACAACCCTTGCACCGCTCATTGCGAACCTCTTCAACTGTGCATTGGTCGAAGGGTTCCCGGACTCATGGACTGAGCACACCATAGTGCCCATTCATAAGTCAGGTGATACTATGGATCCAGCTACATACCGGACGATCATGATTGGCCCTATATTGGCCAAGTTATATGGGGCAGTACTAGAGACAGAGTTGAGTACTCTCACTGAGAGGAAGGGTATCACGGCTCCAGGACAAGCAGGTTTCAGATGAGATTACTCTACTATTTACCACATCTTCACTCTTCGATCCCTGATTGACCAGGCAAGGGTGAAAAAGAGGAGATTATATTGTTGCTTTGTGGACTTCCGCAAAGCATTTGACACTGTTCCCAGGGACCGACTCTTCAGACGACTACTTGATATTGGAGCTCCGGTGCAGATGATATGGGGGATCTACGCCTTATACGAGAGAGTATCTGGTAGAGTTACATGCCCAGGAGGTTTATCTGATCCACTTGCTAGCACTATCGGGGTGAAGCAAGGATGCCCTCTTTCACCCACCCTCTTTGGTCTCTACATTGATGAGATAGTGGACTTCATACAGCAGCAGGGGGGAGATGGCATTGAGGTACGGGGAGCCACTGTCCATATTCTTTTATACGCTGATGATATTGTATTGGTTTCAGAGTCTGCAGAAGATCTACAGCATCATCTACATGGCCTAGATGACTTTTGCAGACACAGAGGGTTATCTGCGAACCTTGGTAAAACCAAGGTCATGATCTTTCATACATCTGCACAGGTACGCAGACATAGTTTGTTCACAGCAGCAGGTGGACCGATCCAGGTGGTCAGATCATATGTTTACTTGGGAGTGACATTTACAGCAGCATCTTGGGTCTTCTCTATGTCTCAGGCAGCTCGTGACCGCATCACACGTGGGTACGCAGCACTAGCTTTGATGGAGAGACAGTGCCACCAGGCATATTTTCAGGAGCCCCGCACAGTACCCAGCAATAAGAGGTACATTTTGATGGCCACTTATTACTCAAATAAGTGGGTAAGGCCACTTCCAATTGCACTACATCAACTATGGCTAAATCATGTATAAACAGATTTTTTTCATGATTGGGTGCCCACTTGAAGTCACTAGTGGTAGTGACACTCATTTTGTGAATCATTTGTGCCTACTAGCCTAGAGCTAATGGATAGACCTAAAGCTCCAACAAAATCTTGATCAATTTACTATGAAAGCTTTCTTTGGATGACCGAAGCTCTTGGTAGTGTGCAGTGATCAGAGCAATCTAGGCATTCCAAACAACAAGAAGGGGTACTTCTGGAGAAAGTCCCTTTCTACTAGTGTACGGTAAGGAAACACTTGCTCCTTTTGAGTTCATCATCAGGAATGAAGTGAAGAAAATCCTGCCAAAATTGACCCTCACATAAGAAGGCTAGTAGCATTGGAAGACTATAGGAAGGAAGCAATGAGAAGGTTGCAAACTAAGCAAGAAGAGCCAAGAGAGTCTACAAAAGCATATGAGGACAAAGGAGGTGAAGGAAGGATCTTTGGTTTTGGTACATGACATCCAACCAATACCCACTTAATTGGCACCCAAGTGAGGTGGTCCTTACACACTAGGCTACCTCTAAGCATGGCACTACTTCCTGTGGTTAACATTTCCAGGGTGAAGCCCTACTTCCACTGAAATATGTGACATGAATAATCACTCCACTGTATATACCATCCGTTCATTTCTATATTGTAGTTCATTTATGTCCGAATAAAGAATCCTTTCTTTGAAGCAAATAAGCACGCCTTGAACCGGCACAGTGGAAAGGCTTGATGTGGGGGTCTATAGCACGCATGTGCTTCATCCTCACCCATGGTAGTATGGTCCCCTCGGGTTCCCTATGTCACACCCTGCATCAAGTGTGGTCATCAACTCACCCTCCACCTCATCCACTCCCCCCTCCAACTCCCTTATTCGCTCACCCACCACACACACACTCTCCCTTCCCTCCACACCCACTCACCCTCTTACACACCCAATGGTAGTCACCCCTTGCATGCCTTAGATTTCTTTATTCTAACCCGCCTAACCCTTTGACCAAAAATTAGGGCTAGGGTTCTCACCTTCAAATATCAACAAAATACCTAATGTTATATATCATTGTGTAGCTCTTGAACAATACTATCCATAGCCACTATTGACCATTTTTACCATAACTTTGACAAAGATAGATTTTTGCAAATCTGAAATTTTTTGCCATATGTATTGCAACCCTTGTGGAAGGTTGTTTTTCTAAAAATATTATCCTAACCTGACACAAGGGCATATGCAAGGTAGGTATTTTATTAGCAGATATCTTATTGCTTATATAGGTACCTGTATACTTCCATGTTAGACCATGTGGTGTCATGCAAGAGTCCACCCGCACATACAAGGACCTTGAAAAATGACAAGCACTCCCATACCACACATCACAAGGAGAACTTAGTCGTCCCATACTCTTCTCAACCTTAGATTGCCAAGAGTAATGAAGCTACAACGATGGTGTTTTCCACCCGTGCGCTCCCAATATGGAGCTTAGATGGCAATCTAGACACACTCTAGATGAAGGGCTTACTAGTGTGCAATGCTCTGTAAAGCTCATCATGGGCCATGCTTATATAGCTTTTACAAGGGAAGTACGTAATTGGGAGATACAAAATAGTCGGCAAAATATACAATCCGAAAAATAGTCGGCAAAATATACAATCCGACACTATCTCCACGACCCTTTGCACTCTGCCCATTAAGCTTCTATGGGAAAACCGCGCTACACCACGAGGCCTTTATTTTCACCTTGAATGGTGACCCAATGTGTTGGAAGCTTATGCGCTACCTAACCTAATGGCTAGGCTAACAAAGATCATCTATTACCATCAACGATCACACATAAACCTCATCTAACTTGGAATTAGGGTTCCACAAATGTCTGGGCTCTTACAACGGCTTCTCCTCATAATGGAGACCTTACAACTTAAAGCACCATGGATCATTTCTAGTCACTTGAGGGTGGAGTATTGAGTATATCTAACACCCCCCCTCAATGTCCACCATGAGGTGAACTACCTCATTGGTCCAATGCCAAGCTTTGGAAAGTGCTGATGAAGTTGCTCTCTCCAAGAGCCTTGGTGAAGATGTCTGCTACATTTTCTTCAATTATACCATAGCTTATCTCCCCGACCCTGTCCTCAATCAACTCACGCACATAGTGATACTGAATTTCTATGTGCTTGGTACGTGCATGGAAAACACAATTCTTGGCGATGGTCATGCAGCTTTGGTTGTCACACTTCGACCTTGTAGACTCTTGTCCTTGAATTCCTATGTGCCATAGGATCCTCCTCAACCATACTACTTCACATGCTTCTTATAATGCTACATTCGATTGCTTCTTACTGATGCAAGAGAAAATCCCTTGTCCTAATGAAAAGCAATACCCAGAAACTGATTTTCTGGTATCAATATTCTTGCCCAATCTGACTCACAATATCCAACCAAAGATGATCCTTCTTCATAAAGAAGATCATAATCAGTGGTTCCTTTCACATACCATAGTATCCGCATACATACCTTCCAATGAGTTTGGCAAGGTTTACTAAATTACTAGAGAACCTGCTTACTACTCCAACAGCATAAGAGATATCTGGTATGCTATTGCACAAGTAGATGAGACTTCCAACTAATTTCTTGTATCTTCCAATATCCACCAGAGGTGACGTATCTTCGATAGATAATTTTGTGTTGACCTCCATAGGTGTAAAAATTCCCTTGCAATCCTCCACGTCGAATGCCTTCAATATATGTCTTGCATACTTTTGTTGAGAGATTAAAATCTTCCCTAGTTCTTGCCAAACTTCAAGGCCAAATCAATAATCCATTAAGTCCAAAGTCTGTCATTTCAAATTCTGAACTCAGGGCATCTTTCGTTTGTTGAAGAAGAGGATCATCATTTCCTATAATCACAAGGTCATCTACATAGAGTACAAGCACAATTGTCTTCCCTTCTCTCTTTAGAACATACAAGTTAGCATCATAAGCACGTCTTTTGAAACCTAGATCCAAGAGATACTTATCTATCTGCTGGTACGATGCTCTAGGGACTTGTTTCAGCCCATATAATGCCTTCTTCAGCTTACATACCTTGTTCTCTGAATGGAAAACCTCAAACCCTCGTGGATGAGACACATATACCTCCTCCTTGAGGTCTCCATTCAAGAATGCTGATTTGACATCCATGTGATAGACTAGCCATCGCTTATGTGCAGCCCAGCTAGTACTACTCAAATCATAGTCATCCTTGCAATCGAGGCAAATGATTCACAAAAGTCAATGCCTTCAACTTGTGAGTAGCCCTGAGCAACAAGTCTTGCTTTGTACTTTTCCACAGTACCATCAACCTCGTACTTTAGCTTCCAGACCCACTTGGTGCCAATGACTTTATGCTTCGTGGAGTGCCTCTTCCACATTGGTTGGTTCCTTTGCTTGTTCTTGAATGAGCTCAGCGATTAGGTTTGTGTTTACAATATGGGATCGCCTCGTACATATGCAACCTGTTCTAGTGACTTTGGGATGGGGTTTGCCTAATCATAGAGATGCCTCACCCAACGTGGCAATGGCTTTTCCACTTGGATGACGACAGGTTTGTGACTTTCATACTCATCATCTGAAGATGATGAGCTTCCTTCTCTTGCGTAGACGGGATAGGTCTTGGGCTAGGTTCATATTGGATTTCCCCTTCGCTTGATGATAAAGTGGAAGCTCTCTTTTCCTCCTCCTTAGACACCATCACCATGATCTTCTTAGCCTCAAGGTCATAAAGCTTATAAGCCTTCTTATCTTCACTCTACCCTAAGAAGATACATTTGATGCTTTTTGGTAGAAGCTTGTTTCTCTCCCTATCTGAAACATGTACATAACACTCACTTCCAAATACTATCGAAGCTACTGAAAATAGATGTTTTTCAATTTGTGGAACATACAACACATTTGAAAGCTTTCTGACATCCTCATTTGAGTTAATGAAGGAAACTGTATCTTCGCTCTCTGCAAGACATCTTGCATTGTTGTCTTCCTTTACTCGGACTGGTTCCTTTAGAGGCTACAAGGAATGGTAAAGGTCTTTTTTGCTCATCATGTGACGAGAGGCACCACTGTCATTTTCAATTGAGGAGCATACCTTCTCTACTGTAACAAATAACTCAAGCTATGTTTCCACAATGTTGGCAAACTCCTTGCCCTTGCCACCTTTTGAAGAGCCATTCTTCTCTTCTGCCTTCTTGATGCAAGAGTCTTGAATTCTATAGCCTTTCTTCCTGCAGTGGAAGCACTCTCCCTTGAACTTCTTTTTGTTGTTCTTCTTTTTGTTTCCATCTTTTGAAGAGTCCGCTTTGCCTCCTTTGGCATTTGATGTGAATGCATCATCTCCTTTGTTTCTGCCACTCCTTGCCTTGAGTCATAGCTCCTCCTCCATGAGTAAGGCACTGAATTCTTCAAAAGTTGAGGTTGAGATCTGATTTGAGTATTAAGAGCAATTACCAAACCATCAAACTTTGGTGGACAGATTCAAAGACAACGCCTATCATGGACACAAAGGAAACGATCCCAAACCTTAGTTTCCATGTCAGTTTCTATATCTCATGATTGGTTCAGAATTTGGACTAACTAATACTTCTAATGCATCCAAAATGTGCCAAAACCCCAAGATCGACTGTCCGTTTGCAGAATTCTGACACCCAGATGTCTTGTTTCTAGTTGATGACATCATCGATGACATCATCAACTCGTAACCGCCCTTGAACCACCCTTGGGAAACCTATATAAAGAGGGCTTGGCCACATTCATAATCAGTCTTGCCAATACCAATCTTGGGAGCTCAAGGACTCATGACTGCCAAGTAAGTACTCTCCAAGTTCCAGTTCCAGTTCTTGTCTTGTTCCTTGTTCCAGTCTTGTCTAGTCTAGTTCTTGGACATCCTGTCTTGTCCTCTTGTAATCTCGTAGTACGAGATCTTGTTGAGTTCTATCTTGTATTTAGTTCATCTCCCAGAAGGGAGTTCTTGTAATCGAGATATGTTGTTTCATACTTACGATCCCGAGTTGTGGAATCTCCTATATCATCTCTAGTCGCGTTATCCATACTTATCGGTCCTGGGTTGTGGGACGTCTTGTATCAATTACGTATTCTTGTATCATTTCCCCTACGTGGGTGTTCTTGTAATCATAAGTGTATTTCCCAAATCTTGTCTATTGAAGTCGGAGAGCACAGTCTAGTGCTCCTCTAACATTTTGGCAAGACTACCTTCATCAAGACCAGGCACCATGGATTTCCTATGCAAGGAGATTCAATCTACCACAAAGGACTTGATCGGACATGTCCAAAAGACGAAAAGATTGCTACGACAAGATGATCGATCAGTTTCAAGCTATGCCTTCAATATCAAGATGTTATTTCATGGAACTACATATCAAGAAGGCTACATGGTTAATAGTTTAGAAGTGGCCTCAATCCTAAAGTCAAATATCTCTTGTTATCCATGCCTCAAGCAAGTACCTTGGAGGACGTTATCAATCAGGCAGTTCAATGTGAGAATCATTTGTTCAAAGAAAGCCAAGACCAAGAGCTAGAAGTGTTGATAATCAAGACAATGTTCCTCAAGAATCCAAATCAAGAATCTTTGAAGCCCAAGAAGTCATTACAATTGATATGGAGCATACACATTATGAAGATAATAAGAAGGTAAAGGACAAGGAATTCATGTTCAACCAAGGAGGTGTGCTTCCTCAAGGCTCTCCATATGGAGACACCACAACGTACCACTAGAAGTTCAAAGGATCTATTGCATGAAAAACCCAAGGAAGCTCAAGAGAGACCCATTCCTTCATCACCTATCAAGATTGAGGATCATGAAGAATTTGAGGTTGAGCATGTCTTAGATTCAAGAATCTTCCAAGGAAGATTGAAATATGTTATTCATTGGAAAGGGTATGATGCTAGTGATCGTACTTGGAGCTTACAGAAAATATTCAGAGAGCAAAAATCAAGGTTTGTGAATTCCATTGGAAGAATCCAATGAAACCCAAGCTAGAGAACTTGGCCGCTCCTCGTGGAACTCGTAGCTTGAAGGGGGGGTGATGTCATGGACACAAAGGAAACCATCCCAAACCTTAGATTCCATGTCAGTTTCTATATCTCATGATTGGTTCAGAATTTGGAATAACTAATGCTTCTAATGCATCCAGAATGTGCCAAAACCCCAAGATCGACTGTCTATGTGCAAAATTCTGACACCCGAGGTCTTGTTTCTAGTTGATGGCATCATCAACTCGTATCCGCCCTTGAACCACCCTTGGGAAACCTATATAAAGAGTGGTTGGCCACATTCATTCTCACTCTTGCCAATGCCAGTCTTGGGAGCTTAAGCAGTCGTGACCACCAACTTTCCAAGTTCCAGTTCTAGTTCTTATCTTGATCCTTGTTCTAGTCTTGTCTAGTCTAGTTCTTGGACATCCTGTCTTGTCCTCTTGTAATCTCGTAGTACGAGATCTTGTCTAGTTGCTTCTTGCATCTAGTTCATCTCCCTGAAGGGAATTCTTGTAATCAAGATATCTTGTTTTATACCTACGATCCTGGGTTGTGAGATCTCCTATATTATCTCTAGCTGAGTTATCTATACCTATCGGTCCCGAGTTGTGGGACATCTTATATCAGCTACATATTCTTTTGTATCATTTACCCTACGTTGGCGTTCTTGTAATCAGAAGTGTATTTTCGAAATCTTGTCTAACGTAGTCAGAGAGCACAATCTAGTGCTCCCCGAACAACGTAGAGCTAGCTCCTCGCTTGACTTTTGTACACCTACTCCCGCCATTTGATCTCGTAGATTCTTTATGCGAGTGATAAGCACCTCTGCACTCTCCCCATCAACAAACCTTTCTGCTCCAGAGCATATGCCGTAGGATCCAGACTAATGACTATAGTTGGTATATCATATGTACTATAGAGTCATAGACTATACTGTTTGAGTCTTGTAACAACCAATTAATGGCATGCCCTTCTTTATTGATAGGCTATAAGCTATTGGCTATTGCCTTCACGCTATAGCTACAAACTTGATTCATGATTTGTATATGATATAATTATTTTGCGATGTCAATTGAGTACATATTATGATTCATCATTCATTTGTGAACTCTATATATAGTAGTGTCTAATTGGATCCTAGTTTCATGGTTGAACCTTGTGTAGATGCCTTACAAATCAAGAGCTGAATGGGCTTTGAAACAAAGTTGAAGACTTAACCCAAAGGCAATTTCAGTGTCAGGTGAAAGTATTGTTCCCATAGTTGGGATAGGGGAGCAAATAGAGGCAACGCACATTTGCTTGGCCTCAAGTGATATGGAGTATGCAGTTCTGAAAGTGAATCTTTAGAATTTAATCTTGACTCCTCACTTTTTGGATGTATTATCATTCATGAATACTTATCACATTGTAAAATTGATAATGTGTCATCATGACTCATGCCATCCGTGTATGATTGTGATTCCTGAAATAAGATTAATGTAATGTTTTCTCATTAAATTATTGTTATGAACATAATGGTACTACTATATTTTGTTTTTACTCTTTTTTCTTTTACTTTTTTTGGAAAAAAAAATTAGACGATGTCACATAACATCAGAAACGTTTTACCTTACCCGTCAGACGTCGGGTAAACATCAGAAGTCAGAAATCAGAAACCCCTCAGAAACAACTATGGTCGTAGATGATGACACACCGCTTGACATCTTCTCTCTTTTGTCATTGAAACCTCTGCGTTTTTGCTTTTGCACTACTCAGAGCCTCCTTCTCTCTCATACCATGTAAGAAAATAATAGCTCAACGGAATAGACCAGTAGACAGAGTTGAGAGAAAAACGAAGACAAGATAGATACGGACTAAGAGATAGAGAACTCAAATTCTTAGATTGTCAAGAGTAATGCACCTACAACGATTGTGTTGTCCACCCGTGCTCTCCCAATGTGGATGTTAGATGGCAATCTAGATAGACTCTAGACGAAGGGCTTACTAAAACGCAATGCTCTGTAAAGCTCATCCTCGGTGCTTATATAGCTTTTACAAGGGAAGTCGGTATAGAAAAACGTAGCCGGGAGATACAAAATAGTCTGCAAAATATACCATCCGACACTATCTCCACGACCCTCTACACTCCCCCCATTAAGTTTCTATGGGAAAACTGTGCAGTGCCACAAGGCCTTTATTTTCACCTTGAATGGAAACCCAATGACCCGGAAGTTTATGCCCTATCTAACCTAATGGCTAGGCTCACAAAGATCATCTATTACAACGGTCACATATAAACCTCATCTAACTTGGAAGTTAGGGTTCCACAAATGTCTAAGCCCTCACAATGACTTCTCCTCATAATGGGGGCCTTACAACTTATAGCACCATGGATCATTTGTGGTCACTTGAGGGTGGAGTATCATGGCTGCACCGGTGCGAGAACCGGAAAATTCAGTACTCTTTTAAGGTGCGTATCATTCGGTTCGAACCTGATCATTAAGTGTGTTGCCTTTTTTTGAAGAAAAAAATATGGATTAAAAACAGAACCCTATCGTGGGCGTCCTCATTCCGCATGCGCGCGAGAGTTTTGCTCAAGCCTCCTTGCTTCCTTGCTCCATCAAGTGACACACACTATTAACTGAGCACTTGTAGCTTGACTCTTCAGCCTTGCTCCACACACCCTCTTGCTTCAGCTGTCCACACACCTTGAGGCTTGTGCTCACTGTTCCTTGCTTCTTCCTCCATTATGCCTCGTGCTATTTCCCACCTTTGGGCCCTTCATACTTCAAGCCATGAATTGGTAAATGCTAATGTTTCTGGTTCGGGGACACGGAGGTGGGTGTGCAAGTATTGTGCAAAAACATTTAGCACAACAACCACACGTCTCATTCGACATGTGTCAGCACTAGCAGGGTCTGGCATTTCAGCTTGTCCAAAAGTCCCCGATGACATAGCAGAGGCTGTGCGACATGAGCACAATCTCAACCAAGAGGCGGTGGCTTCTCGCAGGCGTGAGTCTTCTGCAGCTTATATTGATATATTAGAAGACTTGGAAGGTGGATTTAGTATTGGACCTAGTGCTAGCTCATTCTTTCTTAGGCACTTATTTTCTGAAGGCAGTGGATTGTAGTGTTGCAGGTACCCGTATCACAAGGGAATACATTTATGAGCATATAAAATCTGCTATAGAAGAACTAGGAGTTTCCAATGTGGTACAAATAGTGACAGACAATGCCTCTAATTGTAAGAGGATGGGGGAGATGATAGAAGCCGAGTTCCCAAGCATAATCTGGACCCCTTGCAGCGCACATTGTATTGACCTTTTGTTGAGGACATAGCCAAACTATCATGGTTGGCTCCCGTGCTTTCAGATGCCAAACGCATTATCTCTTTTATAAGAAAGAATCACCAAGCTTTAAGTATCTTTCGTAGTTATAGTGACAAGGAGTTAGTTCACACATCAGAAACACGATTTGGATATATATATCATGTCTTCTCCCGCTTACACATGTGCCTTGATTCCTTGAGGATGACTATAATAGATAGGAGATGGATAAGTATGGCAAGAGGAAACACGGAGATTGCACATCATGTGCAAAGAAAGATTTTGGACATGGGTTTTTGGGCAGAGATAGGCAATATTTTGCCTATCTTGAGACAGATTCATGTAGTATTACGCTATGTTGACATGGAGGGTTCAACCCGCGGGCTTGTGTACCACATGTACACAAGAATGACAGAGGCGATTCGAGAATCTACGACATTGTCACCATCCAGGTATATTATTATATATATAATTTCAATTCTCAAATTTAAAGTTTATGTTCAAATCTTTTTATTTTTTTAATTTATAATGCAGACGTGAGGAGATACTTCAGCTTGTGGAGTCTCGATGGGAGTTCATGTCACGACCTATTCATGGATTTGCGGCATTACTCCATCCCTACTTCAAAAGCACCACATTATGGAGTCACGGATCACTGCGACATATGAAAGATTTGTATATGGAGCGTGTCATTGCTGAGAATGAGCAGATCGCTTTTGATAGCGAATTCTCAGCTTATATGGGAAACATTGGCATAGCATATGGACGCCCCACATCTATGCGGACTAATGTTACGTCTCAGCCGCTTGAGTGGTGGAATCATTATGTGGCTATGGACACCCCACGATCGCTCCATATGCATTACGAGTGTTATCTCAGGTATTTTCTATGTTTTGAGCTTTGTGTGCAATGTGTTTACAACTTTAGTATTTTGATAATTGATTTGATTTACATTATAAGCCCTTAGCCTTGAAAGTTGATATTAATTTCAGGATTGTTCGGTGAGCCCATGTGAGCGTAATTGGCGTGCATTATCATTGGTGCGCACCAAATTACGCAATTGTCTCAGTGTTGCACAACTTCAGCGTGTGGTATATTGCAAAGCCAATCTTTGGCTTTTGCGATCATTGCAGGATCTCATGGGTCCAAGACAGGTATTGTGTGGAGTGACGAGTCTAGATAGTAGACATTGAAGCTTGAAAGTTGAAGCTAAAAATTATTATTTTCATTTTGTAGATTTCTCCTATTACATTTAAGCAGAGTTTTGCATCTACGGAGGATGTGGGAGGATCTGCACAGGACGAGGAGGACAAGATCTATCGCATGCTCCATACAGAGCTCGAGGTGATCGATCGGAGGGTTACTAGAGCACTCTCACGTGCTTTACAGCAGGGGCGGATTGATCGTCCTTCTACTAGTGAAGCTCCATTGAGAGGTAGGAGGCGCAAAATGCGCCCTCGACGGAGAGGTGCTCGTGCACCATTGAGTGATCATGAGGACTCTGCTACAGAGACGGTTCCTATTAGGGAACCAGAGTTCGACGATGATGGGAATGTCATTTCACCAAGAGACATTCTACTCTCCTCTCCAGATTCTTCTTCATCTGATCATTCTATCGGCATGGATGAAGAAGAGTAATTATGATTCACATGATACTAGATAGTAGATAGGCATACATCATTTCAGGGCTTTTGTATCTAGATTCCATCATTTCAGGTTGACTGTTGGAAGGTGGCAGGGCTTTTGTCCATTTTGTTTTGCCACATTTTGTATGCCATTATCATATATCAGTATATTCGATGTGTCGTGTGCATTATGCCTATGTCGAGACTCAAATTGTTATTCTTGAATCTTGTCTCGTCTTTTTGTATGAAATTTGAATAATGGTATGTTGAACTTGATCCTTGAAGTTTAAAGTTTAGTATTTCAATTTCAAAGTCACAATTTACAAATGTTCATTGTTTAATGAATCAATGTCAAATGATGAATCATGAATGTATATGTAAAAACACATATTAAGCAAACAATATACACACACACATATATATATATATATATATATATATATATATATATGTATAATTTTTTTGATACAACGCACCTTACCTCCTCGTACCATTCGGTTCACGCACCTTACGCGCACCAAATTGAACGCACCTAACGCACCTGATTGCTATGTGGAGTATTGAGTATATCTAACACATGCCAGCTCCCATCATGGCTGAGTAACAAACCCCAAGGAGCACTAGAGGGTTGACTAGTGGTTGAACATCACTTCACTTTATGCACATGGAAGCAATGCTCTCTAGTCTTTGCACATAGACTTGCATTCTTTGCACTCTGTCTACTACAGGGCAGATCCGGTGCTACACACCTAAACTTTTTTGCGTTCATCCGGTGTGGTGCTTCTGGTGCCATCCGGTGCCAAAAATTCGTCGTTACATATTTTTAAAAAATATTACGAAAAAAAAACGATGTCTACTGCGACGGATATTCCTCCTCCACTTTGTGACCTTAGTGAACTTGAACCCATCAGCAGATGAGCATAGCCTTGATCAATCCTTAACTATAACTAGTCGTGAGCCTTAACCTTTAATTTGGACTTGATTCTTGAATCTTGTGAGAGAGCTAGAGATTCCCCACACACACAAAAAGATTATTAGCCAATAGCCAATATCCACACATACATTCAACGAGGAGGGGGGAGAGAGAGGGGGAGAGGGGGGGAGAGAGAGGGAGAGAGAGAGAGAGAGAAAGAGAGAGAGAGGGGGAGAGAGTGAGTGAGAGAGACATACATTGAGAGAGAGTTTATTAGTTAATAGTGAACTATAATATGTGTTTTCTTTATTTGTGGTATAAATGTCATAATATATGCATATACTAAATCTTTTGGGTATTAGTGTATTTGTAACGACACACCTTACGCACCTTACCTTGGGATACCATTCGGTCCTCGCACCTTACGCGCACCGAATTGAACACACCGAACACACTTGACTGCCTTGGTCTACTACATATCCATTACCAGCAAATATCTACAACATAATTTGTTGTTATATTGTTGTTGTAGATTGTGTGTGCAATCTCCAAGATTTGATGTGCATTGTGACCCCTCCTCGATTTGACTTCCCTTAAATCTCATACTCAATATATGCTTCAAGATTTATAATCTGCTTATCTTACTGAACATAAAACTGACCTTGATCTACATCTACCATGAAGATTTCATTATTCGACATGCAATCAAATTCTCTATGTGCACTAGTTTATCTTGCTTTGATACCAATTGTTGGCTTTTAGGTCCATAATGAATATTGAGACATAGACTTCAGACCATATGGAGAATATGTGGACTACTTTATCTTGCGCTCATACCAATTGTTGGTTTTCATGCCCACAATCAATATTGAGACAAAGAGTATATAGAGACAACATCGAGATAAAAGAGAGATACTCCACACATATTTCATACATAACAAAAGTGAAGTACATGAAGTTACAAGAAGTCTCTAAGAGATGCTAGAATTGATACCATTACTACTACCTGTAACTCCACAGTCTCCAAAGATGAGCGAACCTTCCTCCAAATATGGTATGCGTTAAGGCTTCTCCACTCTTGAAGAAGATAAAGAAAACAGAACTCCAACCCTCCAAGTGAAGATAGATCCTCTCCTACCAAGCTCAAGGAGGCTCCTCCAGCTCAGTGAATGAATAATGTGTTATCTTCTTGTTCTTATATAGCCATAGAATGCTCAGAGAAAAATCAGCAAAAAACACCTAAAAACCAAATCGTTGGCGATCTTTAGCTTAATCTTTTTCGAAAATTTTTGTTAAGTGCTATGCTATACTTTCGACTAACTTTTTGTGAGGTTTAATCTTGACCCTTTGATGAAAACAATAAGATCTTGCCACACGTCGATTTAAAATTTATTTTTATTTTGAGTTGTTTGAACCTTTGACTAGAAATTAGGATTAGGGTTTTGACCCTTCAAATCTTATCAAAATACCTCATGTTATATATCATTGTGTAGCTCTTGAAAGTACTATCCATATTTACTATTACTTTCAGATGTGCACCATTTTTTACCATATCTTTGACCCATGGTTGACTTTTGCAAATCTGAAATTTTTTGAGATATGTAATGAAACCTTTTTGGAAGGTTGCTTTTCTACAAAAATACCACCACCAAATGCGTCATTATTAAAATACATAAAATCTTGAAGAGCACTAAAATCAAGAACAAACAAATCATTTATGAAGCATCTAATATTAGAAAGTTTGTGTAGAATGCTAAGACAAGTATTAGCAAAAACAAGCCATCTATTAGATGTATTATAAAAAGCAACTATAAATCTCGTTTTAATGGGGTTCTTATGGAATTCCAAACTATATATAAAAATGGTAAACTAACACAATT
>CM035417.1:153615628-153668128 GCA_020310875.1 Ceratopteris richardii | reverse complement strand
ATTAACATAAAATACCCAAATTATTAGTAACTACCTTGTACACATTTGACAGTACAACAGTGATCTTTTTAACACATTACTAATAACAATACACTTCTCATCCATATAGAATAAAAAATAAATAGAATACAAACTCAAACCATGATCTGTATTGCAATCTACCCCATAAATGAGATAGAACTTTCTAATTATCACTTTGAGCAAATGTAATGGAGAAGAATCGTAAACAAACCTGCTGTGGAGTTAGAAAGGCCTTACCTTGTCAAAATTTTCTTCAACGAATAACCATTTTGAACAAGAACAATACTGAATAATCACATTTCCTTCATGAATGGGAAGCCCTGTTGTGCATTACTTCTACAAAAAAAAGCTCCCTACAACCTCACACGGAGTAAAAGAATCAAGGATTTATCAACTCATTCATCCGATCTGAAGGAAGCATCTTGTTTTCCAAAGGCTTCAAGGGGAGCTTCCAAAAGCTCGTACCCTGAGTTTGACAAATACCCTCTCCACTGTCCTTAAACCAACTATTTCGGCACATTAACCATGGTCTTTGAACCTGATAAAGTCCTTAGTAGATAATCTGATGAACACTTTGTTCTCCTGTAATATTTATAAAAAGAATATGTTTTCCAAAAGAGACTAACAGACAAGCGCTAGCTATTGAAAAGAAAGTCTGCAGGAATGTGTGGCAGAGAAGGATGTGATTCACGTTGGGCTAAGCACAAAACATTAAGTTAGAGACTTAACGAAGAAAAAAACTCTGCATCGTTGTCAAAAAATTTATGCATTCGCAATAGACTGAACATAAAAATGAAAAAAATTGCATCTGAAGCAACTAAGGAGGTGAACCTCAAACGCTTCTTGGTCGTGTGATTTCGCAGAAGAAGCAAAACTCTGATTCAAAACTCAGAATCAGCCTACTAAAAGAGATTTGAAATAGTTGTGCACAATATCCTTTTAACGATGTGCATACTCCATCGTTGAAAGGAATAACGTTCACTTTCAACGATGGAGTATGCACATCCTCGAACAAGAGATACAAATGGGTATCAAAATTCTCCCCTTCCTTTTGTGTATGCCACGCAAGAAAGTGTTACCTAGTTCACAATATATTGATACCCTCCAGATAATCAGTATTTCTCTCCATTTTCTTTTTTGGAGGGGGGGACTTTGCAGCAGAGCCACAACTGAAGTCATTTCCGAAGATTCTCTGGTCGCGCACAGAAGTGAGGCATAAAGGTTTGGGTGATCGATATGAAAGGCTTCAAAAATGGGTCCGGGGTGGATGGATTCAACAATGTGAGCAGCTAAGCGCGAAATAACAGAGCTACAGGATCAGACCGAGAGGGCAGAATCCTGATTGACTTCACAATAAGCATGCATGCGTGCGTCTTAATTCCGCAATAAGAGAGAGAGAAACACACCCGACAGAAACACAGAAGGCTCAGTATGATGATGAAGACCTTACTTGGGAAGTGCACCATCGATCATCTAGAATGGCCTCGACCTGACATCAGAAAACAAATCCAACTTGCAGTTGACCATATCTTAAATTCGCTCTCCTAAGATTCTATACTCGTGACGACTCACAGCCCAATGTTACGTAATGTCCGAACTCCAGAAGCAGCGCTGCGCTATGCACTAATACAGCTGTTTGCTGTCAATGGCCATTTTTAAACTTCTGTAAAATGACAAGTTGACCTTGCTAATTCCCTGCCATTTATTTTATATATACATATATGCACTTTCACACCCTGTGAACATATCGGCATATATGTCCAAATGGGTTTGGTGTAGCGGATAGCATCGAACGCTGTGGGGTTGATAGCTTGGGTTCGAGTCTTGCCCGGCTGGACATTTCAATTTCATTGTCATTTCAACTTTCTTTGTACCCTCAAAAAAAAAAGGGTATCTTAAGATATGCACATGAAAGATGACTTAAGATGTGCACATGATATGTATATCTTGTCGAAGTGCATTAGATGAACTGGTTTGAGCTCTTGCGTCTTTGAGGCAAGAGTTCAAGTTTCAACCCTTTCTAGCTGCGGTTAACATGTATGAGCTTTAGGTCACTTTAAATTCAGCTCTTTTTTCATCTTTGGATTGTTATCGTTGTATCGTCTTTGAGTAGTCTTAACGTTTGCTTCGTGGAATACGAGGGTTTCCATGAGCATTATGCATGTTCACTTGTAGAGTTGTTCTTTCATTCAATTCAAGCAAAAAAAAAAATAAACTTCAACTAAATTTTCTCTCTCAAGAAAAAAAAAGAGAGAAATTTTCTTGTTACATGAAGTTTTGTTGCACCCACTCAAATTTAAACCCTAAAATGTTCATTGTTTAGGCTCATATCTCACATAAAAGGTGTAAAACAAACACAAGAAAAGGTTAAGGTTTGAAAGAGAAGGTTAAGTTTGAACAAGTAAGGAAAGGTTAAGTTTGAAAAAGTAGATAGCTAAGTCCTCCATTTTTATTCACACATGAATGAACACTTATACGCTTTTGCTGGCCTATTTTAATAGGAAACTCAAAACAAAACACCTATATATTATTAAAAATTTCAAATTAATTTTCAAATATCATGCCAATAATAAATATACTTTGAAATATTAAAACTCAGTGTCAATAATAAATATATTTTAAAATATTAAAACATAAAAATAATCATTTCATGCAAAGATCAAATGATTAGTGTAAAATTCTAATATTAAAAAGAAAAAAAAAAAACTTTTTTCAAGGTCAAGTGTCATCGTGTACAAAGTGTTACTAAAAGAAAATTAGAACACGATGTTATGCAACAAACAAATAAGATTGCATAATCCAATTCATCACAATAATCTGGACACATCTAAACAGTTTATGTATGTAAGGGTCAAATTAATCATACAAAATCAAGTATCACATAAAAAATAATTTTTTTGTTAAGATTTATATGATTAGTATACGAATTCAAGTGAAACATGAATGAGAATTCATTTCTTCAAAGGTTTGACTTCTGATGATTTGTTATATGTTCATCTTAGCATGCTCTTTATACATAATTCGAACAAGTTGCCTTCATTCTATGTTTTAAACAAATTCCAAGATCATTGTCAGCTAATTCCAATATCATTGTCGGCTAATTTATTGGCATGTTGAACAGGATCCATCAATTTCATGTGTTATTCCATCATAAATTTTGCAATCGCTCTTTATGTGTTGTTGAACAGAATCGGTATTGGCATTACTAATAGCATCCAATGAGAAAAAAGGATTTTTATAGTAAAACATGTATGTTTACCATGAATTGTCAACTCTACTCCAACTTCTCCTACCCATTTCAAGTTAAGACATTCACTCTAACAAATACAAATCTTACGAAATGCACAATAAAGAAACAACAAGATTAGGTGCATAACATAAATCCAAATTGCACTTTTTAAAGAAAGATACAAATTATTTCCTTGAGCATATCAAAAGCTCTATCGAAAAGTATTCTTGTGCTTGATTGAGTGAAGTTCTCAAACAATCAAGTAATTCTTAACATGTAAACATCCCTTCTTTCCTTGAGCATTTCAAAAGCTCTATTGACAAGCATTCTTGTGCTTGATTGAATGAAGTTCAAGGAATTCTTAACATATAACAATTCCTTCTTTGTATCCTTATCACTCACTAAATTTTACTTCCTTATCACTCACTAAACATTACTTCTTTATCTCACCTCTTGTACATTTTTTCCCTAACTCACTTCTAGTGAGATTCCATGGTTCATGCATTAATGTGGTTAATCCAACATCATAAATCCATATCAAATAATTGACACTCACTTTGATTGTAATAAAACTAAGTGAAATCTTTTTTTTATTAAAGTAGTATACATGGTTTTCTCTTAATGCAATGAGATAGGGCAATTAGAACCATCCATTGCATGAACCTCAACCAAAGAAATGTGTCTCATTGTCTCAAAAGCATGGGCTAAGGTGTTGGAGTTCGGCAATCAAGAACACATACAAAGAGCAAGAGGAAGAAGAATAAGCTTAGAAGCACATTACATAATGTCTTTCGAAGTGTGGAATGTACTTAGAAGCAGAATACAAAATGTTTTTCTAAGTGAGGAATATACAAAGATAATTAGTTTGATAAGATTATGAGGTTATATACAAGCCACAAGAAAAAAGCATCCTAATGAAGGAAAAAAGTACCCTAGTAGTCCTAAGTGTGTTTGCACACATTGTTACCAAGATATACTAATCCTTCTTAGGAATGATGTGGTGGACAAGAAGTTGGGACTTGTGTATAAGGAAGTGTAAAGTAATGTGGACTACGATCAATCCACAAAATGGAGAATACCCAAAGCTTTGCAAAAAATTCCAAATTCTCACAAGACACATCCTTTGTGAAAACATCTACAACATTATCATGTATGGGCAAATAAGCCATATTGATATATTCAACAAAGAGTATCATTGACATAATGATAGTACATTTGTCATAAAGTAGCTTGGACAAGGTTCAAATTTTTTTATTACAATAGATACCTTTGGAGTATTAGACAACTCACAAGCTTATCCTAATGTTTAAGTCTCAAGGATGGGAAGGAAGAGGTCTTGGGTTCAACCCTCATGAGGATTACAAGGAGAGTAGTTTGCCCAAAGAATATCTAGATCCTTTGAGAAGCATCCACTTGAGTTAACTGAATTACAATGGGACTTAACTCAAGTGGTGAGTGCACATGTCATTGGTAGACTCTAGTGGAGGTTGCACACATATATGGACTCTAATTACCTCGCAATATCACCATTAATCTGAGAATCTATACAATGGTAGGTTGGGTGGAGAGGCAGGGATCATTCTCTCATGTGTGTAGTTTAGGATTTTTAACATTGGTATTAGAGCCAATTCGAACTTCCTTGAAAGGTTCGTCATCTTCCTAAAAAAAATGCTGCTCTCATACTCTTATGTATGTAGTTTAGAATGTGTAGCACTAGTATAGAACCAATTTGAGCTTCCTTGAAAGCTTTGTTGGAAGTCAACGTACATATGGTCCACATTCTAACAATTGTACATTTTGGACTTAGCATTTTTTGCACAATTTGTGCAAAACTTTTTTAGGCTAGATAGATAGAGCTTGGCAAGAGCTATCTAGTGATATGCTTCATTTCTTCATCAGAGGTCAGAACAGGGAGAAAAGCCAAACCCTAATTTAGCTCAAAATAGAAATGGTCATTTTCTTAAAGCCCAAACTTGAAAAACTAGGTGATAATGTCAGTTGGTCAAAAGCAACAATATTTGGGCGATCCAATTTAAAAATAAAGCATGTTTTTAGTGATCGTTATTTTTTAACGTAAAAGCAAAATCATGTGTAATAAAATTGTGATATCAGCTTTTTATTAGTACGAATAGCTTTTCAGGGAAAAAGATCACATGCTTTATGGAGGGAGACTCAAACCTATATAAAGAGCATGTGGGCACACTTCTTGAATAATTCACAAGCTAGAGTTTGGAGTTTTGAAGCTTTGGAGGTGAAGATTTGGTGAAGGAGAGGCTACTCTCTTGGAGAAAGAAGTCTTCTACAAGGTGGAGGCAGCTACCTTTTATAAGTTAGCCTTATATTCTATTTTAGGGTTTTTGTACCCTAATTTCAGAATTAGGGTTTGCTGATTTTCAGATTTATTGCACTATCTTGTGAGGTTAGGTACACTTCTTTGCTCATTCACTTCACACACACTCAGATTATAACAGCATAATCTGAATTTTGTATCATCATCTTCTTGGCTATTCTTCCATTAGTGAGTGCACCACATCATATGGTTGAGTAGTACTCCCATGTTGTAATTTGGACATCTATTTTTTAGTGAGTAAGCATCTTGCTTATGTTCCCTATCCTTGTCTCAAGATCTCTTTCTTTCTATCTCTCACATATCATCTTGATTAATTAAGTGTGTATGCTCAAAAGGTTTTAGTATTGGAAGGATCATGGAGCCCCAAATTCCAACACTTGGTATCAGAGCAAAATTGACATACACACTTAGTTAAGATGAGTGAGATTAGAATTGAGATTGGGGACAAGTTGGATGGATCTTCTAATTATCCCATGTGGAGTTTCATGATGATGAATTTGTTAGTGACAAAGGATTTATGGAGTATCGTCAATGGATCCATAAGAAGACCAAGATGAGAAGGCGAAGAAGGGGCTACAATAGCTTCAAGAGGTACTGGAGTTACTATAACAGAACCAACTGAAGAAGAGGTAACCACTTCTACATCCAGATTCACAAGTAGATCTTTATCTACAGTTCCTCCTACTGAAGATCAGGCAAAAAAGATGGGATGCTAGAGATTCTTTAGCACTTTTATTCATAGCAATGAGTGTCAAAAACCATATTCTACCACATATCAGATCTTGCAGAAGTTCTAGATAAGCTTCATGAAGCTTGAGAATCTTTTTCAGAGCAGAAATCTTGCTAGAAAAGCTCACTTGAGGAGACAACTAGCAAATACAAGGATGAAGGTTGGTGAGTCAATTCAACCCACATTACGAGACTCGTTGACTTGAGATATCAACTTCTAAATGTAGGAGTTGAGATATCTGATGAAGAAATGCTAAATACGCTGATTAATTCACTTCCTATCTCATATCGGGCTTTCATAACCACTCTTACCCTTACCACAAGAGATAGAGAGGTTACATTTGAAGAGTTAGAGTTCTTGTTACTTCAAGATGAAGATCAATTGAAGGGAATGGAAGAGAATGAAGAAGAACTTTTATCTTCATCAAAGGGTAAAAAGAAGAAGAAGGAGAAGAAGGAAAAACAATCCAAGATGGAAAGTAAGTCCCTTTCACCTTCTACTTCATATTCTGTTTCTACTACATCTAAAGAGAAGTCTTCTAAGAAGAGGGAAATTATATGTTATTACTGCAAGAAACTTGGACATTTTAAGTCAGCGTGTTATAAAAGGATTGTAGCAGAAAAGAAAAAGGCATCAAGTAATGTTGCATAATATGATAAAAAAGGGGAAATCTCAAGGTGATTCTTATGCTTGTATCATCATTGAGGAAGTAGCTTTTGATCAGGCAGCTTCACAAGTTCTTTTAGCAAATCCTTGGATATTTGACTTAGGTGCTACAAAGCATATGCTAGGTTGCAGAGATGTGTTTTAGTCTCTTTCCTATTCTATAGGTAGAAGAGTTACTATTGCATATGGTAATGATTTGGATGTTGTGGGAATAGGTACAGTAACCCTAAAGTCAAGAGAAGGTGGTATTTTTCAGATTTTCGATGTTCTATATGTACTTGAAATGAAGAAGAATCTCCTATCTATATCTGCATTTTTAGATGATGGTTTCAAAGTTGTATTTGAGAGAGATCTTTGTAAGATCTTGCCACACAAAGAAGATAAGTGTATTTCGCAAGGGGAGCATAAAGGAGGTATTTTTGTTTTATCAAATATCGGTCAGGCATACGCGATCAAATCTTCGTCACCGGGGGAAGATATGAAGCTATGGCATGAAAGATTTGGACATATTAGTTTTGGAGCTATCAAGAGTATCAAATACAAAGGTATGGTTGAGAGTTTACCCTCATTCAAGCTACCAAATGATTCAGATATATGTGAAGGTTGTCTTGAAGGTAAGATGCATAAAGTACCTTTCAAGAAACATGGTCATATTATAGCTACCAAGAAATCGCAGATTATTCATTCAGATGTGAATGGACCTATGAGAGTAGACTCTATTCAGGGTTTCAAGTATTTTGTTCTATTTGTTGATGCTTTTACGAGATACTCATGGATCTATGGTCTTAAGTTGAAGTCAGAAGTCTTTCCTATGTTCAAGAAATTTGTAGCTATGGTTGAAAATGAAACTCAGGAAACTATCCATATTCTCAGAAGTGATAGAGGTGGAGAATACTTGTCAAATGAGTTCCAGACATTTCTTGATGAGAAAGGTATTACTCAACACCTTACTATTGCTTATACTCCTCAGCAGAATGGTGTTGCAGAAAGAAAGCATAGAGTACTTGTTGAGATGATGCAGAGCATGATAGCATCCAAGAAGCTTTCAACAAAATTATGGTTTGTGCAGTACATACAACTAATCACATTTTGAACAGGTCATCTACAAAATCTTTAAAGGTAATCACACCGTATGAAGCTTATTATGGTAGAAAACCTAATGTGAGTTACTTTAGAGTATTCGGATCACTTTCTTATGTACATATTGAGAAAAAGGATAGAGGCAAACTAGATGTAAAGGCAAAGAAAGCTGTTTTTATTGGATATCATGTTGAGAGTAAAGGATATAGGTTTTATGTTCGTGAGACAGGTGAAGTTATTCTTTCACATAATGCTTATATTGTTGAAAATAAGATTTATAATAAAGAAGCAGAAATTCCAGAGTTCATTAGTGAATATGACTATGGATTTTTTAGAAGGAATTTGGATTTACATGTTCAGCCATATCAGGAGGGAGTTGAAATTCCTAGGATTCAAGAAAGAATTGAAGAAAGAGGAATTTCACAACCTTCTACAGGGTCAGTTCCACATGAATCTTTAGTTCCAGAAAGGGAAGAAGTTAGAGTTCTAGAAAGTCATAGTACCTCAGAAGGACAAGTTCTAGAACCTATGGAAGCTGAGGGGTCAGAAAGAGTTTCACCACTATTTAAGGATACACCTACTTGGTTATATCAGACTTGGAAAGACAGTGGTATAAAGACTTTTAGAGGAAGAACAAGGAGTAAGACTAGACAACAACAACAAAAAGATCATGTAAGTTTTACTGAAGATTTTGAGATTCATGATATTTTGGCATTTATGACAATTGAAGATGAACCTCCATGTGTTAAAGATGCACTTAACATTCCTATTTGGAGAAAATCTATGCAAGAAGAGATTGATTCTATTCATACAAATCAAACTTGGCAACTATGTCAGTTACCTGAGGGAAAGAAAGCTATAGGTGTAAAACGGATCTTCAAAATCAAAAGGAAAGCAGATGGTACTATTGATAGGTACAAAGCAAGATTAGTTGTCAAAGGATATGCACAACAAAAAGGTATTGATTATGATGAGACATTTGCTCCTACGTCTAGGATGACTGTTATTAGGCGAATACTTGCTTTAGCAGCACATTTTGGTTGGCATATATATCAACTTGACATAAAGACTGCTTTTCTAAATGGTGATTTACATGAGGATGTGTATATTCAGCAACCAGAAGGTTTTGAAGAGACAGGTAAAGAACATTTGGTTTGTAAGCTTATAAAAGCTTTGTATGGTTTAAAACAGGCACCTAGAGCATGGTATGGTTTCCATAACTCAGATGCAACTCCAGGTCTTTATGTCAAAGTTGAACCAGGTATGATGATTATAACAATCATTTATGTGGATGATATTATAATCACACATCCTAGAGATGAAGATTTGCAGATGTTCAAAAAACAATTGAAGCAAACAATTGATGTGAATGATTTGGGAATCTTGCATTATTATCTTGGGATTCAGTTTCTATTTAAGGATGAGTGTATCTATATGACAAAGTAGAAGTACATTGAGAAACTTTTTAGAAAGGTTTCAGATGAGTGATTCTAAACCTATGCAAACACCTATGGATCAGAACATGTCTTTACAGATGTTATAGATACAGAGTCATTTGATGCTACATTATATAGTCAAACAGTTGGATGCTTGATTTATCTTTGTAATACACGTCCTGATATACAGTTTGCAGTTTCTCAAGTATCAAGGTTCATGCAAAATCCAACAATGTTACATTGGAAAGCAGTAAAGCGGATCTCCCAATATTTGAAGGGAACTTGAAATTATGCTATGGTATTTTAGAAATCTACACATTTGTTACTAAAAGGATTTTCAAATTTTTATTGGGCAAGTGATAGAGACACAAGAAGTACTAGTGGATTTTTTTTTTATCTTGGAGATTGTCTTATCTCATGGCTTTCGAAGAGACAACCCACTATTGCAACTTCATCGTGTGAAGCTGAATATCGTGCAGCATTTAGAGCTACTCTAGAGTCAGTTTGGTTGCAAAAGATTTTCAATTATCTAGATGTTAGAGTACATGAACCCATTCAGATATTTTCAAATAGCTAGAGCGCAATAGCTATAGCAAAGAATCTAGTACATCATGCAAGGACAAAGCATATAGAGATACACTACCACTATATTCGAGAGCAGATAGCAAAGAAGCACATTCAGCTGGTTTATGTTCCTTCTAGTGAGAATGTTGCAGATATATTTACCAAAGCATTGACTAGAGATAGTCATGAGAAGATTTGCAGGTTACTAAAGCTTTTACCAATATGACATTGAAGGAGGGATTGTTGAAAGTCAATGTACATATGGCCCACATTCCAGCAATGCTACATTTTGGACTTAGCATTTTTTGTACAGTTTGGGTAAAACTGTTTTAGGCTAGATAGATAGAGCTTAGCAAGAGCTATCTAGTGATATGCTTCATTCTTCATCAGAGGTCAGAACAGGGAGAAAAACCAAACCCTAATTTAGCTCAAAATAGAAATGGTAATCTTTTGAAAGTCCAAACTTGTAAAGCTAGGTGATAATGTCAGTTGGTCAAAAGCAACAATATTTGGGCGATCCAATTTAAAAATAAAGCATATTTTTAGCGATCGTTATTTTTAATGTAAAAGCAAAATCATGTGTAATAAAATTCCGATAGCAACTTTTTATTAATATGAAGAGCTTTTCAAGGAAAAAGATCACATGCTTTATGGAGGGAGACTGTAGCTCAAGCGTAAGCACCACCTCCTTTACTTGTCAATCCGCGGAGATGTGAGGACCGGTATGAAGACCACGAGCAAGTGAAGGCACAAGTGAGTGAGTGAAAGCACAGAAACATGCACACACGTACACACACACACACACACAAGATAAGATCAAAGAGAGGAACAATGGAAAGCTTCGATTGCAAAAGAGTTCTCTTACAAAAGCTCTATTCTCTAACAAGCTACCCTAAAAAATGAGCTCTCTAGCTCTTTTTATAGTTTTTTGAGTAGTTTTGGCCCTGTCCAGACCTAGTGTCCGGCCTAGTTAAAAATTAGGTTCCAGAGCTTATTTGAGGGCTCAAACGAAGTCTAAAAATTATGAAAATTGGTACGATGGTACTTATAATACTCCTCAAACTCGAGGACTCCTCGGCTTGAACAAAATGGAGTTATAAAAATAGATAATGGTATTTACAATGGTTTTTAGTGATGAAAATCACTATTTTTGTAGGGGATTCTTCTGAAAATTCGACATACACTTCTTGGAGCTCCCTACTTGCTCTCTCTTCTTCTATGTCCACTTCTTTGATGTGCTTCCATGTTTTATGCTTGACCTTGAGTTCCAACACTCCCCCCCCTCTCGAGTCTGTCGTCCCTGACAGACCCTTGTTGTAATGGTTATTCTAGGTTGCTTTGAGAGGGAGTGTCCATTCAGATGAACCAGAGCTGTCTCTCTTCCAAATGTGGCAAGGTTGGTTCTCTGGTTCTTCATTTGTCACTGCGAGCCTTTGCAAGTTGTAGTCCCTTGGTATGTGCTTCAGCCTTGGATTCCAGCATGACTGTGTCGTTGTGAGTCTCCATTGATGACCTCAGATCGTCTAAGGATGATGTTCATAGTAGTCATGCCAAGTACTCATAACCCCTAATGGATGATGAGTAAGTGTGTTCATGCATGGGTTGAGGAAAATATGTGCCTTGTGCACGGCCTTGTAATGTAGCCCTATGCATGCTTACTTGGAAAATGCATCGGAAGAAGTATGGTGCAAAAATTGGGGGTCTTGAGCTAAGTGCTCAAGGGTATGCCGACGAAGAGGTTTCCTAATCTATCATGGTGATGGTGTTGCCAAAGTAAAGATACTTACCATTGTGAAGGTTCGACCGATGTTCATCTCTTCGTGTTGTACACCCGGTATTTGTGATGGAACCTTGTCGATGAATGTCCGTGTTGATGGTCCACCGATGAATTTTTTTGAGCGCCTGGTCCTGTCTCCTTTTTTCAAGCAACATTTGCCAAATACTGAGAATTGAATTTCTTTATATTCCTTGGCAAACAATATTGGGTAACTACACCAAGCTTCGTTTCACACATTCTCTTTAGCTCACCATAAGCAGAAGTCTTCTCACCCAGTATACGGACAAGAATTCTCAGGATACCAAACGGCCTCTTGCAGATATCTCCCTGTAGATTATAGTACATGTAGTAGTTAAGCATCACTAAAGTTGCGGACCTTCAAGTTCTTCACACCTGCTAGCCGAGACACACTTCTATCCAAACTGATAAATGCCCAGTAATCAATAGTTCCATCTTCAACTAAGCATGTCTCATTCATGTTCCATGAGCGAAACCTGGGAACAAGTTCTGACTCTCTTTTTTTTTTTTTTTTTTGAAACAATGTCACACACAAGAAGACAGATGTTAGTATCAGAAAAAATAATTGACATATGTCAATGTGCTCTTGTGCATGGGACTCTTACTTGTGTCTATGCACGGCCATGTAATGTGGCCCTATGTTAATGCATACTTTGGAAATGCATGGCCTGAATGGTGCAAAAGACAGGGTTGTGCAGGCAGCACATGGTTGTCGCTCGTCGAGGCTTAATGTCCTTTGCAGATGTTGACGCCATCTTTGTTGGAGGTATCCATTGTATCTCGAGATGGCAGCTGATCATTCCTCCTTATAGGGATCCATTTGAGAACGGTCTTTGACTGTGTAGCAATCTCCTTTGGTTGCTTCATGTTTGGATGGTTTCTTGAGGGTTTGATCCTTCGTGGTTGGCTCTTTGGTTCTGTGAGGCCTACCGGTGCTTTTGGCTTCCATACCCATACCTCTATGGCTGGTTGCTTGACTCGCGTTGAAGAGGTTACTTGGTCTACTGTTGTTCTTGGTGTTTGGTTCTGACCTTTGCCTCGCCTTGTCTTCTTTGTTGAGACTTTTCGCGTATGGGAGAGCATAGGTTGTTGCGGACGTAAGAGCTTCCTGGGTACCCACATGTGTAATCGCCCTTGTTGAGCTGCAACTAATTTCTTAGGTATCCAAATTTGTCGGAGATCTTGTGGTTGAGCTTGTCCGATCTTCTTCCTTCGTCTTTTGGCCTGGTTGACTTGCCTGGATGGGGTTTGTGGGGCCAAGGGTGATGGCTGCTCTCCTTTTCGTATCCAGGTCTGCTTCATGCCCAGCACTACTTTCCTTTGGAAATCCCATTGTCTATTTGATATAGCAGTGGTCTTGTTCTGTTGTGCTTGCCTTGTTGGTTGAGTTGTAGTGGCGGCATTAGTCCTTGCACCAGAGGAGGAGTCCGCTTGTCTTTGAGCCTGTTCTTCCATGATTGAGTTCTCCTGCAACATAGATCTTTTGACACATACAACATCTCTTTTGCTAAGATTAGTCCTAGGAGAACTGCAAGATGTGACATCTGGATTTGTGAGTATGCCATTTTCTAGTTCTAATGTAAATCATTGTCCCTGGACCCAAACTTGAAGAAGTTGACTTCTTAGGTTCAAGTTGACTGCATTGTCATAAATCCAATCTTGTCCTAAGACAAGTGGTTCTGTAAGGTTCTCATCTTGACATACTAGCGCTTTGACTTTCATTGGAACATCTTGAAGGTAGATGGGAAGTTCCACCTCGCCCAAACAAGGGGTTTCCACACCTCCCAATCCTATGAGATAAGCTTCTATGGGATTGATGTTCAACTGCAAGTCTTGGCAGTAGGAAAGTCTAACTGCACTACTTGATGCACCTGAGTCAATCAATGCTTTCACAATCCTTGCACCCTTCCCTTGTCCTATCTCTATGGTCACAAAGGGTCTTCAGTCAATGACTTGAGAAGTCGCTATGCTTGATTTTTGGCACATACCCATGTGATATTTTGGGGCTTTTGAGTTGACATCTAGGCTTAGTCGCCTTAACTTATTTCGCCTAATACGCTCTCTGGCCTCTGCCTGTGCTTCTTCTCTCACTCCTAACTCTTCTTCTTTTCGCTTCTTAGCCGTGTTGAGTCTCGTAAGCATATCCTCTTTAAGAGGTTCTTGGTATAACTTGACTCTACATCCACTAATATAGTTTGGCAAGATATCTCCTTCTAGAGTGGCCAACTGAACTGCACCACTAGTGGAAATTCTATTAATGATCATGGGTCCGTATCCTCTTTTTTCCAACTTACGGGCATGTTGCTTTAGTGTGTAAACCAACACTAGATCTCCCTCTTTCAGTCCCTTATCCTTGATGTGTGCATCAAAGAATGCCTTTTGCCTTTTCTTTGCAGCATAGATACCTGCTGCCGCTCGTAGCCTCGTCTCACCTAAGCGTTCTAGGTCAAAGATCCTAGAGGACAATTCATGTCCATTCCACTCATGCTCTTGTGCTACTTTTAAAGCTGGGATTAAGAAATCTAATGGTAGCACAACATTCTGGCCAAAGACCATCTGAAATGGGGTGGCATTGAGTATCGTTTTGTAGGCAACTCGGTAAGCCCAAACAACATGATGAAGTTGTTTATCCCAATCAGAGCGTTTATTATTCACTAATTTTGTCAACACATTACATAGGATCTTATTCGTGCTCTTGGCTTGTCCGTTAGCTTGTGGATGATAGGGGGCAGACTTCTTATGTATCACCAAGAATTCTTGGAGAAGATTTTCAATGACTTCATTCAAGAAGTGTGTACCTCTATCACTTACTAACTCTATCGGTAATCCATATCTCGTGAATACATTCTCAAATAAGAACTTAGCCGTTGTCTGAGCATCATTCTTTGTTGTGGCTTTCACTTCTACCCACTTGGTAAGGTAATCTGTGGCTACAATAATGTACTCTGCATGGGAGTTTCTAGCTGGGGGGTTAGTAGGACCTACAAAGTCTATACCCCATTTCGAGAATGCACGTCCTCCCATCATTGGCCTCAAAGGCATCTCATCTTTTCTAACTGGATATTGTGCATGTTGGCATGTGTCACATTTCTTCACATAGGTATGTGCATCCATATGAAGAGTGGGCCACCAAAGTCCTGAGAATAGAATGGTCTTGATTACTCGATCAGGACCGAAGTGTCCACCTGCAACACCACTGTGTGCAGTCTCTAAGACCTTTAAATAGTCTGATTCATGCACGCACAATCTTAAGTAACCATCTTTGCCTCTTCGGTATAGGTTGTCTCCTACTATGGCATAGCCTTGAGCCTCTTGCTCCATGCTTCGTCTTCTTGCTAGACTAGCCTCTTTGGGTAATCTTCCCGACCTCATAAACTCTACCAATGGAGCACTCCAATCTGGAATTAATGACACTTGATAAAGGGTCGCATGCTCCACTGGTGGTCTCTCTCTGCACATTGGACAATTCTTAATCCACTCATGTATTTCTTTGTCCATGCTAGGCCAATACACTCCTAAACGTTTCAGATTTTGTAATGTGCGCTGTTTAGAATAATGATTTCCTAGCAATCCTTCATGAGCTTGTTGCAACCAACTACTATGTTCATCGTCCTCAACACAACAAGCCAATACACCCTCAGTGTCTTGTTTGTACATGCTTCCTGCCAATATGTGGTATTTTTGTGATTTTACAATTTCTTCTTGCGATGTTTTCACATTCTTATTTGCAGGGCCAAAGGTTAGGACTGGTACCAACTTATTTGCCCATTTAGGAACAACTTCTAAATTGAACAGATAAGCATCGGGTAATTCATCAGACACTCCTTGTGGTGACTCTCCTGAAGTGATGCGAGAAAGGTGGTCGGCCCGAAGGTGGGTTTTACCTTTCCTGACAACAACTTCAAAGTCATACTCCATTAGTAAGAGGAACCATCTTACTAAGCGTCCAGTATTGCAAGGTTTATTGACCAAATATAACAAAGCTTGATGATCAGTGAAAAACTTGAACTTGTTGGCCAATAAATAGTGTCTAAACTTCTTCACAGCATATACCATGCCTAACCCTTCTCGCTCGGTTGTGGTATAATTTCTTTCGGCTGGGTTTAGTTGTCTACTAGCATATGCTATGGGCAAATCTAAATTCCCTTCACCTGTGGGTTGTGCTAGCACACATCCTATGGCATGATTGGATGCATCCACATGGACATGGAATGGCTTATTCCAATAAGGAGTGGTCAGTATTGGTGCCATGCACAAACGTTTCTTCAGTTCATTGAAAGAATTCTCGCATTCATCGTTCCACTCAAAATTAGACAACAAGGCATAAAGGGGTCTAGCTATGATCGCGTACATGTGGATAAACCTATGGTAATATCCACAATGGCCCATAAAGGCTTGTACCTCTTTAACATTCCTTGGCCTTGGTAGCTCTGCTATGGCTCGTACCTTATCTTCATCTGTTGAGATTCCATTCTTAGAAACAATATGACCTAAGATTTTACCTTGACGCACCATGAACACACACTTTTCTGGGTTCAGACACACTCTATATTCTCTACACTTGTTGAAGATTTGTCTGAGCTCAGGGATGTGAAATCTTCTTTCTTGGGAATGAGCACATAAATCATCCACATACACTTCTAAGCTCTTTCGCAAGAACTCTTTGAAGACATGACACATGAGCCTTTGGAATGTTGCAAGTGCATTGGTGAGCCCAAATGGCATCACACGAAATGCAAAGATTCCCCACTCTGTGGCAAAAGCTATTTTGTGTTGATCTTCTGGGGCAATGGCTACTTGATTGTAACCTGAAAATCCATCAAGGAAGCTATAAACTTCCTTGCCTGCAACACGCTCCAATAGGTGTTCCGTGATTGAAAGTGGATAACTATCTCTGTTCGTTGCGGCATTAACTTTTTTAAGGTTGATACACACTCGCAACTTCCACATTCTTCTTGGGCACCACTACAATGGGGGACACCCATTCAGTATGCTCAATCTCATAGATGAATCCAGCTTCAATCAGCCTATCAATTTCTTCTTTTATTTTGGCTGCATATGTATCATTATATGTGTAGGGCTTCTGTTTGGTGGGCTTGGCATCAACAGTCATGGGGATAGTATGAGAGAAAATTCTTGGATCTACCCCTTTCAAGTCTCTATAGTGTCAGGCAAACACATCCCTATATTCCCTTAATAGAGCTACGAGCTCCATTTCTTCTCTTGCACTTAGATCATCTCCTATATACGTGCATCTCTCTTCGTTCTCTTCAATGGTCACTACAATCTTTTTGGTCTTTTCTTTATTATCATATGATTCTCCTATGATGGCCTCTCTCTTAGGCATTCGTACCAAAATTTTGCGGTCATCAACTTCATATTTCTTGAAGTTTTCTGGTACTTCAAACAATGATTCCTCCTCTTCTTGTTTCACTGCTTTTCTTTTCTTTTTCTTTTGACTACCCTCGCTTCCATCATTTGAATTTACTGTTTTAATACTTGTGAGGGGTTCTTCTTCTTTCTGGGTGAACACTCCTATATCTTCGAGATAGTGCTGCTCTGAGTTAAAGCAACTATCCATCCCAATGGACTCTATATCATCGTCATTCTCTTCTTCTTCTTCTATGACATCACTAGGGTCACATTCTTCTAGTAAGGGCTGACACATGAACACTGAAATATCATAACCCTCCTCATCACAATGAGGTGTCCATTGTTCTTCATTGACAGCAATGTCCATGGTGGCTAAGATTTCTGGCCAGCCATGAGGCTCAAATTCTTCATCTGGAAAGATCATCGGTGTGTAGGCTGGGTCTCTAACTGGTCTATCTCCTGGCGAAGTTCCTTCTTCTCTTGCCTTTAAACGTTTTTCCTCTTCCTCTGCGACCTTGCACATCCACAAACGAGTATCTTCATGCAGCCATGATGGATCAGTTGAACTTTCAGAATGCACAGAGATGTAATCTTCTTTCGCTTTGTGGATAGAATTCCACTGTAGGGGTGGTACATCTCTAAAGGTGTAATCCTTCAAATTGACCTTGGTGGTGACCCCTAAGTGTTGTAAGTACAAGAAGTTGGTTCCGCAATCCTGTACAATTTGCAATTGTCGTAGGAAGGGTCTTCCTAGGATCATCTCATAGACGTTATTTTTCTCAAAGTCACATATATCAAATGTATGTTCAAACTCCACACCACAAGTGGTTAGAGTTATCCCTTCAAGCAATCCTACAGGTCGTTCAAAATGACCGTCGGCCATTTGAAGCTTCATTCTAGTTGGTCTTAATGTGGGTTTGCCCCATTGCTTCCACAAAGAGGTGGTCGCAATGGCAACACCAGCACCTGAATCTATGATTGCGTTGGTTGTGTAACCTTGGTAGGTGATGGGAAGATAAGTATTACCTTCTTCACCCTCACACATGTCCCCTATTTTGTCTAGAGGTATGTCTGGAACTTTTTGCTTAGAGCCTGTTTTTGGCTTATTGGAATCAAGTTCTGGAACCTGATCCTTCACATGATTCCATAGCTCAGGTTTTGCTTTGAGCAGCTCTTCTACAGTGAGATGACACTGAACCTTAGTGTTCTTCACGACATCAGTGTTCCTTGGAACCACTGAGTCTTCATTTCTTACTAGTATTGTGGGAGCTCTAATCTGGAGAGATTCTGATTCCCATGGGCCTGGAAATTGAGGCAATTCTTCTAGGGTATTAGATTCAAAATCTAATCTTTCGTCTTCTTGTTGTTCTGCTTCATCTCCGTAAATAGATGGAATGTCTTGGGGAAATTGATCATGAAGATCATCAATCTCAGGAATAGGAGGGGAGTTACCCTTCTCCTTGGCCCATTTCTCTTCTTGTATTTCCCGCAAGAACTCTTGAGAGTACTGTTGAATTGAAGGAGGCATTCCAGCATCCGTGGAATTAGGAACATAAGCTCCCGTTGGTGGTGAGCTTCCTCTCTCAATAACTAGTTGAGCCTGTGGAGGTAAAGAAACTTGTGCTTTGTTTACCAACTGCTCTAATCTTTCTAGTAACCCTTGGAAATGCAAATCTGGTTTGCCAGGGTTTGTCTGATTGAACTTTTGACTAGTCTCAAGTATAGCTTGAGCTTGTTCTACCATTTTCATGCACATTTTCATCCGTTCAATCTCTAAATCCGCTCTAGGGTAACTCTTGTCTAGATTTGCAGCTGTTGGCCCTTCTTGAAGTCGAGCCTGGTAGGCCTTGAACATCATGTCCAAGCCTTCTGGGGTTGGATCTGCAAGAACAGACCCTGGTTGTGGCCTATTTACAATGGGTGGTGGGGTGGGATGAGGCGGAGTGGATGGAGTGTCGGCATGCGAGGGGTTTTGAGATGCGATGTCTTCTATTTTTGTTTTTGCGTCTTTCAAGCTTTCTTCTAGTTCCGATAACTTTTTATTCCACTTACGATTGGCCTTTTCTCTGGTATCCTTCCATGTTCTTGTTTTCCTCTTACTAGGCTCTCCTGATTCACTCGACTCCGATTGTTCTGCTGGTTTATCTTGTTTTAATGCTTGTGCCCTAGTAACTGCCTGTACATGTGCCACATTACTGCTACTTGAACTTGAATCCGCCACTAAGCCTACCACATTAATGGGTGTAATCTTGGGTGCACTGGAGGGGTTCCTCAGACAATCTCTGGGAAGATGGTCTTTGCCACATTCAGGACAAAAAGCTTGTATTCTGATAGCCTGACCTTGACTCGGAGATGGTGGGTGAGGACAGTCACGAATGAAATGGTCACCTTGACATCTGAAACAAGATCCTCTAGGGGCTTGTGGTCTCATTTGTCTCAATTGGGGCCTAGGGTTAGGATTTGTGTACATGATATTGGAGTATTCTGGCTCCCAATTTTGCTCCATAGGTGGTGCCTCATATTGATACGAGTAAATCTCACTATGTTCAGGTGACTCTGTGTAATAAGCATGTGGACTACCATGAAGTCATTCTCTGAGAGTCAGTGTCACAAGTTGGTGGTTGGTTTCCCAATACTGGTTGTGGCCTATATTGTGCCTGATATTGCTGTTGTGGTCGATAATATGGCTGTTGGTATTGGTTCTGACACCTACCTTGTTGGTAAGGTTGCTGATAAGTTTGTCTAATAGCTTGCTTATTGTAGGGACAATCTTGAGCCGTGTGGTTTGTGTATTTTCTCTCAATAGTGCAATATGGAGCATTCCTTTCTCTAATGTTTTGGTTTTGCATTGGGCATACGTTAGCCATGTGGTCGCCTCCGCAGGTATAACATTGGTTCAATGAGGGGACTCTTTGTGTTTGTCTATTTTGGACACCCAGCTTCTTGGCAACTTGCTCAGCTATCTCATCTATTTCTGTGGAGATTTTTGAAGTATGACTAGTAGAACTATCAGAATCCTTATAGAGTTTGGACAATCCTAACTCCTCACCCAAGTTATCTTCTATGTCAATGCACGTCCGCACACACTCTTCTATGGATCTGGGCTCTTTCAAATACACATATGATCTCAACTTTGTGCTCAATAAGCCATCTAAGAACAAAGCCACTTGTTTGGCTGGTGTGGGTAACTCTAGAGCAGGGCATCTTTTTAGGTATTGTCTGAACCTTCTACCTGCTAGTCGTACTATTTCTTGGGGTGTCTGCTTGAAACTGTGGATTAAGGATGATGTGTTATGCCTGATACCACTCTTGGAAAATTCTACAATGAATTCGTCTAGCAGCTGACCTATGTCGCGATAGTTGCAACTACTCAGTGGTTGAAACCAAGCTAAGGCAATGCCCTTAAGAGTCAAACCAAATGCCTCGTACTGGGTGAACAAATCCTCAACCTGTTCAGCTCTTAACACTTGTTTGAACTGAGCCACATGATCATAAGGATCTCCTGACCCGTCAAAATAATTCTTCATTGCCTTGATCACTTGAGTGGGTCTAAGGATTCTTGTGTGCTCTCAGGGTCTAGGCAATGGAAAATCATGTTCATCTCTTTGTTGCCTATGTGCTTGATGTCTCTCTCTTTCAAGTCTTTCATTTTCAACTCCTAATCTATTCCTGCCCACAGGGTGTGCAAAACTTACCTCAGGCCTCTCTCTATTTCTTTCTCTCTGGGCTTCATGAGCTTGGGATGATCCTACTCCTTGGAGGCCATGGGAAACATTGGATCTTGGTGGAGGGAAAATCAATTCACTCTTCCAAGTATATGCATGTCTATCATGTTCTGTTACTAAGAATATCTTCTCTGATGTGTTATCCACGTAGACAACTTTGCCTGGTATCTCTGGATTCTTGAACTCGTAGATGATGACTATGCCCAGTTGGCTAGGTTGATCTGGCTTGAATCTCCAAAAGGCTTCCTCTGTTTCTCTATTCAAGAATAGTTCTATGCTTTTGTTGTCTTGAGGGATCTAGTCTGGAGTGATCACTCTGGTCAAAACTGACTTGCCTCTAGGAGTCTGGGGTCCTTGTCCTACATTTCCTTGTTCTAGGTCTCCTATCTCATTCTCATGAATGATATTTCCAAACTCATCGGTCCTATCTGGTTGGTTGGTAACCACATACATGGTTCCTTCCTTATCAATGTATGACCCCTCTTCGAACTTGACCACCGGGTGTTCAAGTCCAAAGGGTTGATCTGGATTTTTGAGTTGGACCACTGATCGCCTCAGACCATCCTCATAGATGAAAGCACCTAATCGGTTGGTCCGAATATATTCCAACTGTGTCTTATAGGGACCTTCTGGTGTTTGTAGATGGGCAATCCCTGAGCCACCTGCAGGTTTCCCCATGCTAAAAGACATTTCTGAGTCACTTGTGTCTGAACTTAGTCCGTAAGGATGACCACTTAGTTGTTGTGCCCAACACTTAGCTGTATGGTTGACACTGGACTGAGAAGATCTAATGCTTTGTCTATCGTTGCCTAGGTGTCTACCAGATCTCAAGTTCATAAGCTTTGGCTAAGAGTCCAAAATTTCCCCTTGGTATGGTTCAAAAATCTTTTGGAGCCCCCTTGGTTTCCTAGTCCCACTTGAAGCCCAACTTCAAATTATTCTATCTAAAAATCTACGTGTTATTCTTATAAAAAACAGTTGAGACCGTGTAGGATTCAAAACGAGCTTTCCAACGAGCTATAGAGCTCAAAAAATGGACTTTGGATGAAAAAGTTATATCAAATCAGGCTCCTAGGGGTCAAAACAGGCAAACATGACCTTTTGGAAAAAATCGCGATTTTGTGAAATCAAGAGAATCGCGATTTTGTGAACTTCAAGAGAATCGCGATTTTGTGAACTTCCAGAGAATCGCGATTTTGTGAATTTCAAGAGAATCGCGATTTTGTGAACTTTCAAGAGAATCGCGATGCTATGAAATCAAGAGAATCGCAATTTTGTGAACTTCAAGAGAATCGCGATTTTGTGAACTTCAAGAGAATCGCGATGCTATGAAATCAAAGAATCGCGATTTTGTACCTTGAGAACCGTGTTTTCACAAAATTGTGTTTTTGGCTGAAAATCGTGATTTGTGAGAATCGCGATTTTGAGCAAAGAATCGTGTTTTTGAGAATCGCATTGGAAAATCGTGTTTTCACAGAATCGTGGTTCACAGAATCGTGTTTTTACAAAATCATGTTTTCACAAAATCGTGTTTTCACAAATCGTGTTTTCACAAATCGTGTTTTCACAAATCGTGTTTTCACAAAATTGTGTTTTGAAAATCGCGATTTTGTCTCAGAATCGTGTTTTTGACATGAAAATCGCGATTGCCAACAGAGAATCATGTTTTTGAAAATCGTGTTTCGTGTCTCAGAGAATCATGGTTTCCAAAAATTTAGAGAATCGCGATTTTGAGCACAACCATAGAATCATGATTTCACAGAATCGTGATACCATAGAATCGTGATTTCACAGAATCGCCTTTTCACAGAATCGCCTTTTCACAAAATCGTGTTTTTGCTGAAAATCGTGATTTGTGAGAATCGCGATTTTGAGCAGAGAATCGTGTTTTCACAGAATCCTGTTTTTGGCTGAAAATTGTGATTTGTGAGAATCGCGATTTTGAGCACAACCACAAAATCGTGATTTTGAGAATGACCACAGAATCGTGTTCTTTTTAAAAGGCTTTTAGGCGGGAAACAGAGGATCGCGATTTTCAAAAAAATTTAAATTTTCACAGAATCGCGATTTTCATCACAGAATCGTGTTTTTTGGCGGGAACTTCAAATTTCTGAGCGCCGAGCAATGGCGAGCTCCACATGTGCAGAAAAGCATGAAAAAACACAGCGCTTGCACTCTCTTGCACTTCCTAACTCCTCCTCGCACAATAATGCATGAAAGATGGTATGAAAATGATGAAAATGCACTAAAAAACAAGAAATTTCTATGAAGAAGAAGATGAAAGAAGATGGAGATGGTGATGATGATGAAGATGAAGAACAAAAATCACAAAATGAACAAAAATGACAGTTTTTTTACCTTCCAACGTCGCAAATCTACGATCTTACCATCACAATGCTCGTCCTCGAAGCTCTCTCCCCGGCAACGGCGCCAAAATTTGGTGTAGCTCAAGCGTAAGCACCACCTCCTTTACTTGTCAATCAGCGGAGACGTGAGGACCGGTATGAAGACCACGAGCAAGTGAAGGCACAAGTGAGTGAGTGAAAGCACAGAAACATGCACACACATACAGACACACGCGCACAAGATAAGATCAAAGAGAGGAACAATGGAAAGCTTTGATTGCAAAAGAGTTCTCTTACAAAAGCTCTATTCTCTAACAAGCTACTCTAAAAAATGAGCTCTCTAGCTCTTTTTATAGTTTTTTGAGTAGTTTTGGCACTGTCCAGACCTAGTGTCCGGCCTACTTAAAAATTAGGTTCCAGGGCTTATTTGAGGGCTCAAACGAAGTCTAAAAATTATGAAAATTGGTACGATGGTACTTTTAATACTCCTCAATCTAGAGGACTCCTCAGCTTGAACAAAATGGAGTTATAAAAATAGATAATGGTATTTACAATGGTTTTTAGTGATGAAAATCACTATTTTTGTACGGGATTCTTCTGAAAATTTGACATACACTTCTTGGAGCTCTCTACTTGCTCTCTCTTCTTCTATGTCCACTTCTTTGATGTGCTTCCATGTTTTATGCTTGACCTTGAGTTCCAACAGAGACTCAAACCTATATAAAGAGCATGTGGGCACACTTCTTGAATAATTCACAATCTAGAGTTTGGAGTTCTGAAGCTTTGGAGATGAAGATTTGGTGAACGAGAGGCTACTCTCTTGGAGCAAGAAGTCTTCTACAAGGTGGAGGCAGCTATCTTTTGTAAGTTAGCCTTATATTCTGTTTTAGGGTTTTTGTACCCTAATTTCAGAATTAGGGTTTGCTGATTTTCAGATTTGTTGCACTATCTTGTGAGGTTAGGTACACTTTGTTGCTCATTCGCTTCACACACTCAGATTATAACAACATAATCTGAATTTTGTATCATCATCTTCTTGGCTATTCTTCCATTAGTGAGTGCACCACATCATATGGTTGAGTAGTACTCCCATGTTGTAATTTGGACATCTATTTTTTAGCGAGTAAGCATCTTGCTTACGTTCCCTATCCTTGTCTCAAGATCTCTTTCTTTCTATCTCTCACATATCATCTTGATTAATTAAGTGTGCATGCTCAAAAGGTTTTAGTATTGGAACGATCCTGGGGCCCCAAATTCCAACAAGCTTCATCATCTTCCTCACACATTAATGCTCTCATAGATATCTCTAGGAAAGGTATGCAGATTAATATGGTTGGACATGCTATGGTGATTAACACATTCCTTCTCTCTTTGATGATTTACTTTCTCTTCTGCTGGAGACCAAAAGACCAAGAGATTTTCAAACTAGAGAGAATTTGTAGAAACTTCATCTACACTACAACATATTGAGGGTATACCGAGGCTGTTACCAAGGAAAATGAACAGGCACAATTTCTCTGCGACATCGGTGTTGCGGTCGGTATGCGCATCGGAAACATAGCGCCAATATGGATGCCGGTATGAGCATCGATATAATCGCTAGTATAAGCATCGGAAATATCGACACTTGTATCGATGCCCATACCGATGACTCTACTGGGAGTACTGACACTTATACTGGAGACTGTTGGGAGTACCGACATTGATACCGACGACCATATCTGCAAAATTTTTTTTGGGCAGAGTGTGTTGTCTTTTGCTATAGCAACATTATCATGATGTTGTTTAGCAAAAGACAATACACTTTGCCCAAAGAAAACCGAGTACATGTGATATGTATTCTAATGGCAACCAAAACATGATTTTATATGAACAAAAATGAACCATGAATCATGTACAAAAAGTTGTATATTCCATAAATGAAGGATGTACAAGAGTGTGGCAAAGCACTTCCATATAGGAACCAAATAAAAAAATGTGACAAAGCACTTCCATATAGGAACCGAATACAAAATTATGGTACATCATTGCCACATAGGAGTGTCATACAAAATTGTGGCAAAGTACTACCATACATATGCGCAAGGGGATCAAAACATTTACACCTACAATCCTGCAACAAAGCACATGCATAAAATGAGACAAATTGACATGACATTTATAAACAACGACTAAAAATATAAAACCAAGCTATAAGTTTACCTCATCATAGATTCTCCAATGAAATGATCGCACCGCGTCCCTCTAAGTCTTGCAACAGTGCAGCCAATCCATGAGGATATCCATAAGCTTCTTCGGTTCGCGTCGGAGGACGACCCATTGCCAACTCCTTAATAAATATGCAAAATGTTAGACGAACATACATGATGTGCTTAACACAAACAAATTCAATAATTAAAATGATACTTATAAATTGGTAGCGCATACTGTTATCTGTCGCTACCTAAATGCAATGTTCCAATCATATCTAAACGTGTGGCCATCGCATCTCGCTGTTGACGATATCGATTTGGAGTATGTTGCTGCTCATCCTTAATCGATTCCCACTCTTCAACATCTAACCATATAGGCTTCGATAAGCTTGCTCTGAAAGCATCGTGAGCTTCGGACCGCCGATGAGACATCACCTCGCATGTCGTATGTTGAATCCATTCTGAACTCACAATAGGATGCCCAAGTGTTGGCCGGTACTGTTCATATATCGACTGTGTGATATAATTTTTGGAATCCTTATCCTATTTGCTCCATTTTAACATGACAAAATGTCCAAACTCTATGGAGCAAAGCTATCAAATGCACTGACGCATGGACTTTCTGGCCACATCCATGACTGAAGCTTCATCACGTATGTGATATATCTTGGAGTCGTCATGGTCATGCGCTCCCCAAGGTGTACGTGGAGATCCCATCTGATCCAATGTGAAGATGTTAAAATATATAAATATATATATATATAAATATATATATATATAAATATATATAAATATATATATATATATATATATATACACACACACATATATATATATATATATATATATATATATATATATATATATATATATATATATATATATATATATATATATATATATATAAACCCTATATATGCATATGCATTTGTATGCATATGCGTGTGTATGCATGTATGTATATGCATATGCATGTGTGTATGCATATGCATGTGTATGTATATGTATATGCATGTGTATGCATATGCATGAGTATGTGTATGCATATGCATGTGTGTATGCATATGCATTTGTGTATGCATAGGCATGAGTATGTGTATGCATATGCATGTGTGTATGCATATGCATACACATACTCACACATATGCATACACACATGCATATGCATGTATGCATGTATGTATATGCATATGCATGTGTGTATGCATATGCATTTGTGCATGCATGTATGTATATGCATGTGTGTATGCATATGCATTTGTGTATGTGTGTATGCATATGCATGTGTATGTATATGCATATGCATTTGTGTATGCAAATGCATGAGTATGTGTATGAATATGCATGTGTGTATGCATATGCGTGTGTATGCATGTATGTATGCATATGCATGTGTATGTGTGTATGCATATGCATATGCATGTGTGTATGCATGTATGTATGCATATGCATGTGTATGTGTGTATGCATATGCATGTGTGTATGCACATGCATGTGTATGTGTGTATGCATATGCATGTGTGTATGTATATGTATGTGTGTATGCATATGCATGTGTGTATACATATGTGAGTGTGTATGTATATGTATATGTCTCTCTGTCTCTTTATGTTTCTCTAGATCTCTCTCTTTCTTTCATCTCTATCTCTCCATGTCAATCGAAAACAAAACAATCACTTACATCGATGTAATTGTTTGAATCTTTGTTGTCAAAATCCACTTAAAGTTGTCCTTCATCGAATTCCAAAGACTTGATGCCAAAATCTCTTGCAAAACTAAAGAGAGAAGATATTAGAAAAGGAAAAACATAAAGAAAGAAAAAACAGTGCTACAATATGTGTGATATACTTACCAAAACTTCAGATCTAGAAAAATAGAGAGGTGTGCGTAGAGAGAGAGAGAAAGAGAGAGAGAGAGAAAGAGTGAGAAATAGGGAGATGTTTCTCGCGTGCGCAAATTCGACGGTAGTAGGTCCAATTTTTAAACGTGATGAATGTCAAATTTTTGCTTTTGGTCCCGATTAAAACAATGCATCAATATGAGCGTCGATAGTTTCCAGTAATTTACTGACGCTCATACCGACACTTATACTGATGTGCATACCGACGCATGTGTAGCGACGCGTATATTGCCTAACCATTTTTCCAAAGGTTTTTGACAGTTATACCGACACCGACGCGTGACCATCGATATGCAGAACATCGGTATGCCCTTGATATGTTGTAGTGCTAGAGAGGTGACCTAACAAAAGGGGTATCCCCAAAATTAAATGGACTGCTTGCACTAGCCAAAAGGATCAAGATGGTTTGGGCATTATGGACATCGAAGGGATGGCCAATAAGCTAATGGCAAAATGGTGAATTAAAGTGTGGAGCAATAGGAATGCCTCTTGGTCCAAACTTGTTTTTAGAAACATGAGTGCTCTTAAGCTTGTGGACTTTCCGAGGTAGAAGGGTCTCGACCTTCTCACCATATTGTTCTCCCCATTTTTGGTGACTCCTAAAGGTTCGAGCTTGGTTTGTTCTCAATGGAAGAGTTGAAGCACGGTTAAACAGTTTATCGGAATCAATGAAGATGGGAATGTTGGAGGATAAACACTCCTATGTGCACAACAAAAGCAAATGAACCCTCCTAGGATCCTGAAATTTTTCAGACATAGGCTTTGTATTTTCTGAGTTTCTCTGAGTATATGCAGAGATTGAAAATGAAATTTTTAGGCATAAACTAGACTTTAAGAGCTTTCAAATGAGAGTAAAATCACTCCATTTGGATACTGGATGATGCCTCAACCAGCTGCAACAAAACAGATAACTTGATCTCTTCACAGAGTATGAGCTAACTAGACAGACACTATTCTGGACATTTCTCTGCACATGTGAAGGCACTGAACCTGAGACTTATAGCAGACAAAGTAGAACTTATAAGCTTTCCAACAAGACAAAAATCATTGCAAATGGATTCCGGATGAAGGAGAAACAACAATTACAAGACCGGGGGGTCTGCCAAAAACATCTAGATAGATAGAGTGTGTAAAAGTGAAATTTCTGCAAAATATGCAGAGAATAGCTAGTAGGGGGTGTGCTTAAGCAAGGGGGCAGCTTGGGCACGTATTTCCACGACTCTAAGTCATAATACAACTCATTAGAGGTTTTAAAGACCACTTACTAACCTCTTTAACCAATCAAAAACATATACATGTCAAAAGTGAGGTCCAATCACATCAAGAGGTGAGCTAAATCTTCTCTAATCAACTTCTTTCCATTATGGGCATAATTGGATTCCTCAAACTCGTGGAAATCAGCCTCCTTTGATTGTGGATGATGTGGAAGGTTCAATTTGGGGCATGTTCCCACACTCTTGAGCTTGAAAAACTTTCAACACTCTCCCTCAAGCTCAAGTCTTTTCCTTTGTTGCTTCAGCCTATGTCTCTTATGTTGATAGCTTCCTTGAATCCTCCAAGCTTTGTACCTTCAAGAAACTTTGTCATCATGTCTGCAACCTGCATTTTAGTGTTCACATACCTTATATCTAGCTCTTTTGCCATCACCTTTTCTCTAACGAAGTGGTAATGAACCTCTATGTGCTTGCTCCTTGCATGAAACATGGGATTGTTAGCTAGATAGATGCTTGAAATGTTGTCTCCATAAAGAGGAAACTCCTCCACTTCCACTTCCAAGTCCTTAAGTATCTTCTTAAGCCATAATAGCTCACATGTAGCCAATGCTAAACCTCTGTACTCAGCCTCTGTGGATGAAAGAGCAACAGTGGGTTGCTTCTTAGAGCTCCAAGAGATCACTTTTGTACCTATCATGAAAACATAACCCGATGTACTCCTTCGATCATCCTTGCTACCTGCCCAATCAGCATCACTATATCCTTTGACACTTAGATCAGCATCATATGAGTAAAATAGACCTTGGTTGATGGTGTGCTTGATGTAACGAAGCACCTTTCTTGCCGCCATAAGATGATCATGAGTAGGTGCATGCAAAAATTGAGAGAGAACACCTACTACATATGCAAGATCAGGTCTAGTGAATGTAGCATAAATTAATGAACCAATTATGCTTCTATATAGTGTAATATCTTGTATAGCCTCTCCTTGACTTGCAACCAACTTTGTATTGGGCTCCATGGGCTGAGAAAGTGGCTTACAACCACTCATACCAAACCTGTATAGCACATCCAACAAGTATTTTCTTTGAATCAAGAAGATGCCATTGTGTGCATAGATTACCTCTCTTCCCAAGAAGTATTTTAGTGTTCCAAGATCAGATATCTTGAACTCCTTTCCTAGCTTTGATTTGATATCTTTAATACCTGCAATATCACTTCCTGTGATGATCAAATCGTCCACATAGATGCATATATATACCGTCTTGTCTCCTTGCTTCTTCATGTAAAGTGATGGATCTGCAACACTTTCTTTGTATCCATAACTTGATAAATAATCCACTAACCTCTGATTCCAGGCCCTTGGGGCTTGCTTTAGTCCATATAGTGCTTTCCTTAGCTTGCAAACATGATTTGGGTACCTCATACTAGCAAATCCTTGAGGTTGGCTCATGTAGACTACTTCTTCAAGCTCTCCATTGAGGAAGGCATTCTTCACATCCAACTGATATAAGCTCCATTTCCTTGATGTGGCCACTGCAATCAAAGTCCTAATTGTTGGCATCTTGGCTACGGGGCTGAAAGTTTCATCATAATCTATCCCGTAGCTTTGGGAGAAGCCTTTCGCCACCAACCTTGCTTTGTACCTAGCAATGGAACCATCTGAATTTCTTTTAATTTTGTAAACCCACTTATTACCTATCACCTTCATGCCTTCTTGAGCTGGTACCAAGCTCCAAGTATGGTTCTCATCAAGTGCTTTGAGCTCTTCCTTCATTGCCTCTTGCCATTCCTTGCAATCCTTAGCTTCTTCATAACTAGTTGGTTCTTTGTCCTTGATTACCTGAGTCATGTATGCATAATGCTTTGCAATGAAATAATCATATGTTAACCTTTGTACTGGATATCTTACTCTTGAAGACCTTCTTTCACTTCCTTTTGGTGTGGTTGCCATCTTCTTTCTTTGTTTAGCCACTCCTGGAGTTTGAACTTCTTCTATCTCTTCATCTTCCAACATGCTCTCGTCCACATAGCTTCCTTCTTCAACTGAAATCTTCTCTTTGCCTTTGACTTTGCTTTCTTCAGAGCTGGTCTCTCTTTCCCTAAGCCTTCCACTCCATGGTGAGGGTGTCCTTGTGTTGCATGAGTTGCTTGGACCACTCAAATCCATGCTTTCTTGAACTCTATCATCATTCTTCAAATCTGTCTCACCTATGTCTTCAACCTGCAATGGACTTGTGCATGCATACCAAGGCTTCAACTCATCAAAGACAACATCCCTACTTACCTTCAGCTCCTTGGTGATGGGATTATAGCATTTATACCCCTTTTGTTCCATAGAATATCCCAAAAAAATACACCTTTCAGATTTGGCATCTAACTTTGACCTCAACTCTTGAGGTACATGTACATAGCATATACAACCAAAGATTCTAAGATGTGAAATGCAAGGTTTTCTTCCACTCCATGCTTCCTCAGGGGTTAGATGATGTATACCTGATGTAGGACATCTATTCATGATGTATGTGGCTGTATATGTAGCCTCTCCCCAATAACAATGCGGCATATTCATTTCATTGAGCATACACCTTGCTACCTCTGCTATGTGTCTGTTCTTTCTCTCTGCTACCCCATTTTGTTGAGGGGTATACTTGCATGTAAATTGTCTTTTGATGCCATTGACCTGCAAAAATTCAGAAAATTCATGGGAGAAATACTCTCCCCCTCCATCAGATCTCAAAGTTTTGATAAACTTGCCAGATTCCTTCTCCACCTGTGCTTTGAATTTCTTGAAGTAGTGGAACACATCTGATTTGTTTCTAATGCAATACAACCACACTTTTCTTGAAAAGTCATCAATGAAGGTTACAAAATACCTATTTCCAGCAAGGGATGCTTCTCTTGTTGGACCCCAAACATCCGTGTGAATGAGGTCTAAAACATTTGCACTTACATAGGTACTCTTCTTGAAAGGCAGCCTTGATTGTTTTCCTTGTTGGCAAGCTATACAAATTTCATGCAACATTTTAGATGTAAAATTTGGTAGGCCTCTTACCAAGCTCCTCCTTTGCATGTCCTTGAGCTTTTGTAGGTTGATGTGACCTATTCGTTTATGCCATAGATCCAAATCTGCTATCCTCTTGTCTCCATATGTGACATACATTGAATGGTGTGGCTGATTTATGTCCATTATGAACATTCTCCCTTGCTTTTTTCCTTTTGCTATGAGCTTGAAACCTGCCCTTGGATCCTCAACAAAACATCCTCTTTCATTGAACCTAAGTTGATAGCCTTTTTCTACCTTTTGGCCTTCTGAAATCAAGTTTTTGGTAATAGTAGGGACATGTAATACCTCTGATAAGCACTTTGCTCTTTGATTTCCTTCCAAACTGATATCTCCCACATGTTGAATGGTATGCTCTGAGTTATCACCTGTTTCCACATGCCCTTGATGCTTTGGGACCTGCAAATTACTAAAAAGATCCTTTCGACATGACATATGATTGCTACATCCACTGTCTACATACCATACATCTTCACTAGCTTGAGTTGTATCTTCACCATACCTCATGGCAAGTAAATAATCATTCCCTTGGCTGGATGATGTGTTTGCATAATTACCTTGCCCTCTATAATTGTTGTTGTTGCTTTGATTCCCTTGTCTTTGATCTCTATGATAGCATTCATTTGCAAAATGACCGGGCTTACCGCATACAAAGCATCCATTTGAAGTGGCTTGTCCTCTTCCACCAAATCTTGCACCTCTTCCTCTATTTGTGGCTCTTCCACCTCTTTGACCTGCATTTTCTTGTTGTCCTTGACCTCCTTGGTTGCTTTGATATCTTCCTCTTCCTCTTGTAGCACCTCGGTTGTGTCTTCTTCTTCCTCTACCTGCATACAACAATTGCCCTTGGCTATCCTTGGCATTATGACCACCAAGGTTCATCTCCTCTGTCACCATGAGAGTGATTAGTTGATCAAAATCAGGAAGAGAGTCCCTTACATACACTGAAGTTGTGAAAGCCCTCCATTTTTCATCATCCCTAAGTCCATTTAGGGTGTGGGCGACAAGATCGTCATCATCTAGGGCACAACCGATTGACCCTAGTGCATCTGCAAGCTCTTTAACCTTTAATATGTAATCATTAGCACCTTGAGAGGGGCTTTTCCTAAGATTATTTAGCTCATTCTTGAGCTGAATTTTTCTAGCTTTTGTGGAGGTTGAGTACAATCTCTCCAAGCACTCCCACACCTTCTTCGATGTATCCAAATCTTGAATATGCCCTACCATAGAGTTGCTAATATGCTGAGATAAAATGAAAATGACCCTTTTGTCCCTTTCATCCCACTCTCTTACTGCTCTTCTCTGGTCATTGGTTGGATTTACCTCATCTATGTAGGGTTTTGGCTCTCCACCACTCACAAGTCCCCACAAACCTTTCCCCATCAAAAAATTGCTTATTATAAATCGCCATGGTTGGTAGTTTCCTTTTTCGAGCTTCTCAATCTGAGCATTGAGATCAGCCATGGTGCCTCCTAACTCTTTTGAACCTCCCCCTTGATGCAATGAAGTTGAAAAGGATGGCTTTTACCTCAAAAAATAGAGCTACTCCTCTTGATGAAGCTTCGTCTTTGATTTGATGATGTATTTGCTTCCCCTTGTTGTTGACGTGCCCGTTCTTTGCTTCCTTCCTTCAAAATTTGATGAAGTCTTCACTTCACTTCAGTAGCTCCTTCTTCTCTCTTTGATACTCCACTTATAGCTCTGATACCACTGTTGGAGGATAAACACTCCTATGTGCACAACAAAAGCAAATGAACCCTCCTAGGATCCTGAAATTTTTCAGACATAGGCTTTGTATTTTCTGAGTTTCTCTGAGTATATGCAGAGATTGAAAATGAAAATTTTCAGGCATAAACTAGACTTTAAGAGCTTTCAAATGAGAGTAAAATCACTCCATTTGGATACTGGATGATGCCTCAACCAGCTGCAACAAAACAGATAACTTGATCTCTTCACAGAGTATGAGCTAACTAGACAGACACTCTGGACATTTCTCTGCACATGTGAAGGCACTGAACCTGAGACTTATAGCAGACAAAGTAGAACTTATAAGCTTTCCAACAAGACAAAAATCATTGCAAATGGATTCCGGATGAAGGAGAAACAACAATTACAAGACCGGGGGGTCTGCCAAAAACATCTAGATAGATAGAGTGTGTAAAAGTGAAATTTCTGCAAAATATGCAGAGAATAGCTAGTAGGGGGTGTGCTTAAGCAAGGGGGCAGCTTGGGCACGTATTTCCACGACTCTAAGTCATAATACAACTCATTAGAGGTTTTAAAGACCACTTACTAACCTCTTTAACCAATCAAAAACGTATACATGTCAAAAGTGAGGTCCAATCACATCAAGAGGTGAGCTAAATCTTCTCTAATCAACTTCTTTCCATTATGGGCATAATTGGATGCCTCAAACTCGTGGAAATCAGCCTCCTTTGATTGTGGATGATGTGGAAGGTTCAATTTGGGGCATGTTCCCACACTCTTGAGCTTGAAAAACTTTCAACAGGGAAATGGGTAGCCGATATTAGACAAAATGATTTGATCTGGTTCCCTATCAAGGGCATCAGAGGTGTGGAGCCTTGGAACCTCCTAAAAGCTAAGAAGCTTTGGGATAAATGCTTCTATTTCGTGGAAATACCTCTGGAACCAGGAAACTTGTTAGTGGATTAGATTTGAGGACATTGACCCCGCCAAAAGAGTGGACTATGGAGAATGTTGTCTATTGTAGAGCAGATTCAATGCTTGGGAATCCTCAAGGAATCGCCTCCTCATCGGTCGGGACTCTTCTCATCCTAATGGTCTGAGATGGCACAATGGCAATAGCCATGAGAAAATTCTGAGATTGAAGAAATGTGTGGAATTTTAGGTCAAGCTCAAAAGGAAGTGGTGTCTGGATTGGTTATGTTTGGAGGTGGGAATTTAAGTTCCCATCCCTTTGGCACCCCCTCATCGAGATAAAACAAGTTTGTGCTTATGTGGCAAATCCTACATTGTGGAATCTGGACCAATGTAAAAGCTAAAAAAATTTGCGAGGTCCCCCCTATGGTGCAAACGATGCCTTAGTGGCAAGTTTAGGGCACCTCTTCTATTCGTGCCCCAAATCAATATCATTCTGGCAGGCCCTTGAGAGAATCATGTTGTTATATCGAAAAATCAATTGGAACCAAGCTTTGTTGGGGAAAGCAATCGGATGTTCCTCAGCACTGTGGAATGCTATAAGAGGGGAGACTCTATGGAAAATATGGAAAAAGAGGTGTGTGGCCAACTTTTGCAACCCTCCTAAAGAATGGTCGATCAAAAAATCTCTTTTCCTTTTAGGCAAAAGAATTTCCAATTGTAAGAAGCCCCCGCCCTTCAGACATCATAGAGTGTTCTTCCTAGAGAGCAATAAGATCAAAACCAAGTGGACCCCATATGAGGGAGACGAGGGGTTTATCAACCTTCTTTGTAAAATTCTCTAGTAATCTATAAGCAACCACTGCTTTGTGGGATATGAGAGGTCCCATGGGTACTAGGCCCGTTCACTTGTACAACGATAATTTTTATTAATTAAAGTTTGGAAAAATAAGTTCTACGGAACTTCCTTAAAAAAAAAAAAAAAAGTTCACATGAACATAGAAGCTTGTGAAGTAATGTGCACGTTAATTTTGTTTCTTCTCGAGATGTCTCTTCACATCAATCGCACACGTGCATCCCTCACATGGATCCATCACACGTGCATCTCTCACACGAATTTGTTGAGTTTCCACGTGGGAAGCTTGAAATTCATATTGTTGGAGTCGCACACATATAATCTACCGACGAGCCATTTGGCACATAACATATGGGACTAATGTTCTAGTTGCACGTCTACTTCTCTCCTTTCCTATTAGAAGCTCTCCATGGACGTCTTCTCCCTCCATGTATGAAACGACATTGGCTATAATTTCTTCTCTCTTCTCTACCCATTGCAACCCATGGTAGCAAGTGCTAATGGCATACTATGTCTGATCATATGTAAAGGGATATTTCCATGGACATCCCATGGAATCATTCATTGCATACCAGGTTGCAAATACTCCATTGAGAGCATGGACGCATATGGAGTTCTACATGAGGAATATGGTGAGGGAGACTAGAAGAATGTATTGGTCTTCTTTGCATATTCTGTAGCCATTGTTTTTACCCTTTCTTTTGGTTTTTTGAATCTTCTCCCTTCCTCCATATGGTGTGAGCCTATGAGCACCATTTGAAGTCAAAAAGAGATGCGTCTATAGACTTTGAACCACCACAAAGTACGTGGAGAGTTGTACAATAAAAAAGCAAGAGATCTCATGGAGTATCTTTTGGAGAAACTCAAAGGCTATATCATAGGGCAAGGACAATATGACCCTTTTGGGGATCTAGACAAGGCCATCTCAAAAGAGAGGGATGACATATGTGAAGAAGCTATGACTGATGAAGTAAAGATGGAAGCCAAGGAGCAAGATTGAAGATGGAGCCAAACATAAATCAAGAATTAGAAAAGGATGTAATCAAGTGGATCGTCATCAAGGATGATTTAAGGAAGTATCATGTCAACTTCCTCTTTGATAATTTCAATTAGGGATTTAACTTTAGGGACCACATCTCAACAGCCCTAGGACACATGGATGGGTCCCTTGTGACTTTGATTTGCACCAAATGTGTAAACCTCTTGGTATTGGTGGGCACAAGGTATTCCAAGATTTTGAGAAGATTCAAAGTAACATGTGCATGATATTATCTTCTCAATGGTGATCCATATTTGATCACAAAGAGGATAATTGATGTGTCTTATAAGTCGTGTCTACCTTGAGGAATTGCCATATATCATGGTCTACAATAGTTGAAAATTTGGTGACTTGGACAGGTACCTTAGTTCCAAGGAAACTGCCCATTTGGAAACTTGGTTAGGTATCTTGGTTCCACAACAGTTGCCTTTCCTAACAACTCAAAAAAAAGATGATTTTTTATCATACTTTGAGACAAGATATGATCTTGGAAGACATTGCATGACATGTTTTTCTAGAACCCAATTTGGTTCAGGACTAGAGGGAGGCACTGACCCAAGTCCATCTTGACTAGGGAGTCAATTAGGTTATCGAAGGATCTGAATCTTGAATTTTAGCCGAGGAAATTTCTTAGATAACAATTAAAGAATGAGGGGGGAGTTTTACATCCCAAAACAAAAGGACGTACAGATGGATGCATGTAGATAAGTGCCCGATCAAGTGTCAATAAGGTATCAAGTGTGAATTGGAACACCACCTCATTTGATTCTATAAATAGGACCAATGCATGGGCTAATTTGTGAAATATTCCTAGCATGAGGCCCTTTGGACTCTTGGCCCTTTAGCAAAATCTCATCACCCATATGAGTGGGGGGGAAGGGGGGTAGGGAAGGGGGCGAAGGTTGGGGGAGGGGGCAGAGGAGGTGGGGGGAGGTGTGGGGAGGAGAGGAAGGAAGGAGGAAGGAGGGGGGAAGGGGTGGGAGGGGTGGGGGGCTAGCGGTATGGGACACCAATTGCTTGGAGGTGGCTTTTCACTTAGTTGTAGGCTCCCAGGCTTAAGGGTGAGTCTGTTTAGCTCTATGTCTTGGATGTGAGTATGATGTCCACCCTTCTATAGTTTGCAAATATGGATTGTGTCTTAACTTTTCCAACAAGGAGGATCCTAGTGGATCTAACATAAATGAATCTAGTCTTCGCCATTTTATGTTGTTATGGCAAGGAAGATCTTAAAGAGCTACAAGATTCTGATAGAATTATTCTCCCAATGATATGAATCATTCCCTCCTCTCTCTTTGCAATGTAAGGCATTCTTTAAATCACAACATTTCCCAAGTTCATCTCCAAAAATCATTGCATATTATTTGGGACATATTGAATTGTGTTGAGGTTACAAAAATTTACTAGAAAAAACTAGGTTTATCAAAGACATCAAGATCAACTCTTAAAGCTCAAGTGCCCGATCAAGTGAAGAGTATCTATCCAATGTAAATTTGGACAGCTCCTCAAATGAGTGACTAAATAGGACCCTTGGGCTCATTTATGATTCATTCCTCATATGAGTTGCATAGACTCTTGGCCCATGGTGGAGTTAATCACACATCATATTAGTGTGGATGTGGTTGTATGGGATATCGGCCCTTGTGTTGGTGATGCTTAATTGAAGACCTCATGATGGGGATAAAGCTTGCTTGGATCTACAACTGGGAGGTGAATCTGGTGTCTACTGTTCTATGTTTGTATGGCTTGTGTTTTGTCTTCTGAAGAAGGAGGATCTTGGCAAGCCGTGAGGCACTTAATTGTTGATATATTTAGGTAGTGATGTGTGTGAACACTCTAGGACCGCCGGGGCACTTTTTTCCCTCTTTAGGAGGTTTTTTTCCCCCGGCTTGTATATACGCCTATTGCCCTAATGGGCTACTTATCTTTGTACATTCTCTAGTAATACATTCAGTCTTGTGTGTTGTGCTCCAAGCTTCTTCTTCTTCTTCCTTGTGCTGTTCGCGTGCTACCGCAGACGTCTATCTCGAACAATTGGTATCAGAGCAGGTCGTCGCTTCTTCTAGGGCGCCGTTGACACTCCTCCGTTTGCAGTCTCAGATTTGCATGAAATTTGGTGTGTAGGCTATTTCGTCCTTTTGTGCCAAAGGTATATACCAGTTTCTGTTTGCCAGTTTAAGCGTCTCGAAGTCTGCTACAGGTCTAGCAGAACTCGTCTGGGCAGTTCCATTCAACTTTTTGAGATACAGTCAATTTTCTGCATCAAGGTATTTCAGTCACCGGCCATGGCTGAAAGCAGTGATGTATTCCGTATGTTGGCTGTTGAGGATAAGTTGGATGGTACCAACTACCCATTATGGGCTTATATGATGCGACATGTACTGGTTGCAAAAGGATTGTGGAACATTGTGCAGGGTGTTGAAAGACGTCCTGTTACACCTGTAACGACAGGTACTGCAAATACAGGTGTTGGAGCTGATGAAGATGGTGTCGAAGATGATATTCCGCAGATTCCTGTTCGTGCTGCTGGTTCTGTTGCACCTACTACAGAGTAGATTCGTTGGGATGGCAGAGATGCCCAGGCACATGCATTGATAGCTTTGTCTGTCAAACGTGCCATTATTCCTCACATTCGCTCTTGCAGAACAGCAAAGGATGCTTGGGATAAACTTACCACTTTGTACCAGGCTAGGAATGAGGCTCATGTTGCTTACCTCCAAAAACAGTTGGAGAGTGAGCACATGAATGAAGGTGATTCTATGGACAGTTTTCTTACAAAGATCAAAGACCTGAAGGAACAATTGATTTCTGCTGATGAGGTTATACCAGATAGCTCACTTGTGCAGACCGTTCTGAATGGTCTTCCTGATTCATATCAGAGTTTTGCCTCTACTCTTCGGTTGATGATGAAAGGCAATCCGAATGCCTTGTCATTTGAGGAATTAGTCTCTGTTCTGTTGCAGGAAGATCAGTCCAGGCAGAACAGGTCCATTATGCGTGTTGCAGATCAAGCTTTCCTGGCTAGTCAGAAGGGCAAAGGAAAATGGAGCTCTTCTACTAGTAAGCAGAAATCTGCAAATGCTGCACAATCGAAGAACCAGGATAAAGATGAGAAGAAATCAGAAAAGCAGAAATTGTTCTGCAAGTACTGTAAAGGAAATGATCATATTATAAAGAACTGTCCAAAACTGGCTGCTAAAGAGGCACAGAAGAAAGAAGCTGGAATGGTTGTTGCAGAAGCCTCTACACCAAAAACAGAGTCTGCAAATCTTGTGCAGGAAGAAGAATGGGCGTTTACTACTGTCTACAATTTTGACCCATCTTCTCATGATCAGTGCATGTCTGCAGTAGACTCAGATGTTTGGTACTTTGACAGTGGGGTGACCAAACATATTACCTCGCAGCGCAGTTTCTTCTCTTCACTCGAGCCTGCCCCTACAGGGAATACTGTCACATGCGCCAATAACTCCTCTTATCCTGTTATGGGAGTTGGTAAGATCATTTTGACTACTGCTGATGGTAGTTCTTTCACTTTGTCAGATGCTTTATTTGTGCCAGGGATAAAAAAGAACCTGTTATCAGTTTCTGCATTAGCCAAGATTGGCTTGGTTGTGAAATTCGTTGATGACAGGTGTACAGTCCATGATCTCTCAAATGGCGATGTGATTATTGCTTCTGGCATTTTATGTCGTGGGCTGTATAAGCTCATAGACTATGAAAGATTTGTGAATGATTCGGCATGTGCAGTTCATGATTCTCAGGCTATGTCAGATGCAAAGCTTTGGCATGCACGCTTTGGTCATCTGAATTTTGCTAGTTTGTTACGCCTGCAGAAATCTGAAATGGTGTCCTCTTTGCCCAAACTTGAGGCACCAGGAAAACATGTTTGTGAAGGCTGTATTTTGGGCAAAATGCAGCGTTCTTCCTTTCCAAAAGATGGTTCAGTTCGGGCTATGCAGAAATTGCAGCTTGTACATAGTGATGTCTGTGGTCCTATGCAGACACCCTCTTTTGGAAATTACCTTTACTTTGTGACTTTCATTGATGATTTTTCCAGGCATGCATGGGTATATCCACTCAAAGCAAAGTCCAAAGTGTTCATGTGGTTCAAACAGTTTTTAGTTTTGGCTGAAAATCTATCAGCATGTAAAATGGGCACCCTCCGTTCTGATTGAGGGGGGGAATATATGTCTTTAGATTTTAATGCATTTCTGGCTGAACGTGGGATAAAACACCAGTGTACAGTGTCGTATACACCTCAACAGAATGGAGTTGCTGAACGAAAGAATAGGTCACTCATGGAGATGGCGAGGTGCATGGTCAAAAGTCAGGCCTTACCACATAGTTTCTGGCTTGAGGCTGTCATGTGTGCAGCATATGTACTGAACAGGTGTCCCACTAAAGCACTGCAGTCTATCACTCCATATGAGGCTTGGCATGACCGCAAGCCATCTGTTTCTCATCTGCGTGTTTTTGGTTGTTTGGCATATGCATTAGTGCCTGAACAACATCGCAAAAAATTGGATGATAAGGCAGTAAAATGTATTTTTGTTGGGTACAGTTCTGAAAGTAAAGGCTATCGTCTGTATCATCCACAGACTAAACGCATTCTGGTTAGCCGTGATGTTGTCTTTGTGGAAGATGCTATTCAGCCATTGCTTTCATGTACTAAGGAGACATCTGTTAGCTCCAAAGACATGTATGATACTTTGATGCCTCTTTTTACAGGTGGACAGGCTAGTGCTAGTCCTAATGAGGCAACTTCTCAGCCTTTGCAGGTTTCATATGATGATGCAGATCATTCCATTTCTGATGCAGATTTACATGATGCACTTGTTGATGAGAGAGCTGATATTGAGCAGGCAAAAACTATGCCAAAATGGCTGGTGCAGACTTTGCGTGCCAACAAATTAGATGCACCTTTGTCATATCGTACTCGTTCAGGCTCTCATAGTGCCTCCTTTGCATCAGATTGCTATGCTATGGCTGCATCTAGTCTCTGTGATGAGAATGAGCCTGTTTCTTTTGATGAAGCACAAAATTCAGAAAATTGGATGGCTGCTATGCAATCTGAATATGATGCTATAATGAAGAATGGTACATGGTCTTTATGTGACTTGCCTCCTGGGAAGAAGGCCATTGGCACTAAGTGGGTATACAAGCTGAAGCGTAAACCTGATGGTACAGTTGACAGGTATAAGGCTAGGCTTGTTGCAAAGGGTTATGCACAAGAAAGAGGCATTGATTTTGATGAGACCTTTGCACCTACATGCCGTATGACTACTATTCGGAGCATTTGTGCACTTGCAGCCCATCATGGTTGGAATGTACATCAGTTGGACATTAAAACAACATTTCTGAATGGTGACTTGCATGAAGAAGTGTATGTTTTTCAGCCCCGTGGCTTTGTGCAGAAAGGGCATGAAAACCAGGTTTGCAGGTTAAAGAAGGCATTCTATGGTTTAAAGCAAGCACCACGTGCTTGGTATGAGAAGATACATGCCTATCTGATTGCACATGGTTTTGAGAACAGTCCAACTGAAAGCACCTTATATGTTAAACATGCTAATGATGTGCTTCTGATCATTGTTGTCTATGTTGATGACATGCTACTCACTGGTCCTATTGAGACACATATTGCTGATTTTAAGGCTGATTTGCATGCCTCATTTGAGATGTCTGATTTGGGGCATTTGCATCACTATTTGGGCATTCAGTTTATGCACGTTGATGGTGGAATGGCTTTGTGTCAAACGAAATATATTGACACATTATTGCAGCGTTTTGGCCTTGAAGACTATAAGCCTATTGCCACTCCTATGGAGACAGGTTTACGATTGAGTCTTCATGATGCTGGAGATGCATTTGATGCTGTTCTCTATCAGCAGGCTGTTGGATGCTTGATTTACTTATGCATTACTCGGCCAGATATTCAGTTTGCTGTCTCACAGATGAGCAGGTTTATGCATTGCCCAGGAGTCACGCATTGGAAAGTGGTTAAGCACATCTTTCGCTACTTGAGTGGTACTCGGCTTCTTGGGTTGTTTTATCCCAAGGGGGGATCACTACCGCCAGATTTGCATGCTTTTTCTGACTCAGATTGGGCTGGTTGCTATGACACTCGTGTGTCCACCAGTGGTTTTTGCTTCATGCTTGGTAGCTCATGTATATCTTGGTTGAGCAAGAAGCAGCCTACTGTGGCCACTTCCAGTTGTGAGGCTGAGTATAGGGCAGCTTTCAGAGCGACTGTTGAGTGTGTGTGGCTCAAACGCCTTATGGCTGATTTGGGTGTTGGCCAGTCTTCTGCCACCACCATCTTCACTGACAGTCAGAGCGCATTGGCAGTTGCAAGGAACCCTGTGTTCCATGCTCGCACTAAGCACATTGAGGTGCATTATCACTATGTCAGGGAGAGGTTCTCTGCTGGGGAGATCAGCTTGGCATATGTGCCCACGTAGGAGAACATTGCAGACCTTTTCACGAGGCTCTGCCTAGGGAGAAGTTTGAAGCTTTCCGCAAAGCTTTGGGCTTACTTCCTTTTGTGGAGTGATTTCCACATAGCTTGGCACTTCCTTATACATGAGTGCCAGCTCCTTGTTCACCGCATCACTCCCAGGGGGGATTTGTTGATATATTTAGGTAGTGATGTGTGTGAACACTCTAGGACCGCCGGGGCACTTTTTTCCCTCTTTAGGAGGTTTTTTTCCCCCGGCTTGTATATATGCCTATTGCCCTAATGGACTACTTATCTTTGTACATTCTCTAGTAATACATTCAGTCTTGTGTGTTGTGCTCCAAGCTTCTTCTTCTTCTTCCTTGTGCTGTTCGCGTGTTTCCGCAGACGTCTATCTCCAACATTATTTACATTTGAAAAAATCAATAGCAGATCACACAAAACAATAAAATTAAGATAAAGCATGGAAAATATACAATCTCAAATAAAAGTTTTAAAAATTATTAAATAATAAATTAAAATTTATTTATCTGTTCACACGTTTTCAATGACAAATAAAAGTTTTAAAGTATGCAAGAAAATAAAAACGCACCTTCAATTCTGTATGTTTTTCTAAGAAATAAGTATCAAATTTTGGACTTGATCATACGTAGCTTAGACAAGGAGTTGTTTCATCCATACTCAAGTGCATGCTTCTAGCGTGAGTTTCTATCACTTACAAAAGTGATTGGAAGACTCCACTCCTAAAGCCTTGCACTTAGAAAAATAATTGAAAATAATATATACACAAAGGTAACTAAAAGAAAAAGATAAAAAAATTACAATTACCTAAAAAATTACCTTACATGACTCCCCTCTCCTATTGCACTTTCTAATAATCACTTTGAGCAAATGCATGAGGTTCCAATTAGCTACCTACCACTCTTCTCCTAACCTTAAATAGCCCTTTTCCTCATACACATCTAGAGTCCTCTATAAGGTCCAAACACTCCTGATATATTGGTCACTTTGAGGAGATGGATGCACTAAACATATGGAATCATGCTAAAGCCTTGGCTCCCTCTCCTCAATGATCAATGAGGGAAAATGTCTACAAATCAAAGCTTTTGATTCCAAAGTAGCATCAAAGCTTTTGCTATGAGTGGACAATTGCTCAATTCTACTAAATATTATGGTATGGTGTGATTCTAGAATTGCCACTCCCTCTTATCTAAAACTCTGAAAGGAACATCTAGCTTAGATGTTCTATCTCCTAAAACAAATAGAATATTGACACATAGTTCTCATCTCAAGAAATATATGGTCTCAACTCTCTAACATGGAAAACTAGGTGAATTCTATAGTCATTTGGTAATTGTAACTCATAAGTGACATCACTAGTCTTCTTGATTATTGTCCAACGTCCAAATCTAGGTGACAAGTTGGGTTTCTAATCACTAGCAATAAAGAATGAAATGGAACTTGTAAAAACATGTGATCGCCTTCTCAGAACATTTGTGGTGTATGATGTCTATCCACAAAAGCTTTATTCTTCTCAACAACTTGTTAAACATTAGATTGATCTATCTTAGATTAGCTTGCATGTTTGTGAGAAACCATGAAGCACTAGGAGTTTTCCTCAGTAATCCTATGGTAGCTTGACTGTGCAGATCATAATAATAAATCACCTCAAAAGGTGCCAGCTTAGTACTTTTGTGCTTCCAACTATTATAGGCAAACTCTACGAGAGCCAAGAAATTATCCCAATTTGTTTTCTTTTCTGAAACATATACCCAAAGCATATATTCCAATATCTGATTTTCTCTTTTTGTTAAACACATGTTTCCAAAAACTTCTTGTGAATCTAGCATCTCTATCTCAAACTATGAATTTAGGTAAACCATGCAATATGAAAATGCTCTGAATGAAGAATTTTTCAACTTATGGAGCTTCAATTGTCTCCTTTGTAGGAATAAAGTGTTCCATTTCTTTCAATCGATCAACTACTATAAAAATATCATTCTTTTGACATGGTTTCCTAGGTAAAACCATAACAAAATCCATGGAAATACTATCCCAATAGTACTACGATATCTCCAATGGTTGTAACAAACATGGAGGATGTATCCTGTTTGCTTTATGTACCTTAAACTTAAACCAATGAGTCAAGTAATTCTTTACAACTCTCACCATCTTTGGCTACTAAAATATGCTTCTAATAAGTTGTAAGGTTTTCTCAACTCCAAGATGTACTTCATAGAGCACATCATGATTCTAAAAAATGACTTCCTTTCTAAACTTCCATTCTTGAAAATCAGGCACAAAAATCTTTCACTTTATTTTAAGCAAACCTTGACAACTTGAAAACTAGAAAATGACTTGTTCTCATGATGATGTGACATTTTATTTATAGTAGAATAGCAAGAGTAATCATCAATGTGAGAATCTTTAATGTGCTGTTTCAAATTCCTACATAAAAGTATGAAAGTAATCTGATGCATAATCCGAGATAATTGTTGATATATTTTGGTAGTGGTGTGTGGACACACTTAGGGCCATTACAATCAATTCTCTACATTAGGGCATACATGATGTGTCATGTATTGGTAGCAAAATGGTTGTGGAATATTGTGTAGGGTGTTGAAAAATGTCCTACTACACCTGCAAATACGATTATTAAAGGTGATGTAGATGGTGTTGAAGATGATGATTTTCAATTTCTTGGCCATGTTGTGGCTCTTGCTGAACCTACTATAGAGAAAATTTGTTGGGATGGTAGAGATGCACAGACACATGCATTGATAGCCTTGTCTATCATATGCACCACTATTCCTCATATTCGCTTCTACAAGGTAACAAAAGATGCTTGGGATACTCTTACAACATTATATCAAGAGAGAAATGAGACTCATGTTTCTTACCTCCGAAAAAAGTTGGAGGGTGAGCATCTAGATGAAGGAGGTTTTATGGAAATTTTTTTTTACAAAGATAAAATGTTCTAAAGAGAAATTGATTTCTACTAACAAACTTTTTTCAGATAGTTCACTTATGTAGACTATTCTTAATGATCTTATACATTCATATCAAATTTTTGCTTCTACTCTTCATTTGATGATGAAGGGCAATCCAAATGCCTTAACCTTTGAGGAACTAGTTCTGTTTTGTTGAAGGAAGATCAATCTAGGCAAAATCGATCATTTATGCATGTTGTAGATCTAGCTAGTTAGAAGGACAAAAGTAAATGGAACTCATCTGTAGTTACAAGAAATATGCTAATGATGCACAATCAAAGAAGGAAGAAAAGGATGACAAGAAAATAGAAAAGCAAAAAATGGTTTTGCAAGTACTATAAGGGAAATGATCATGGCATAAAGACTTATCCTAAATTGGTTGCAAAGGAGACAAAGAAAAAAGAGCTTGGAATGGTTTTTGCAGAAGCCGCTAGACATAAAATAGAGTCTACTAATCTTGTTCAGAATGAAGAATGGGAATTTACTAATGTTTGCAATTATGACCCATATTCACATGAGCACTATATGTCTACACCAGACTCTAATGTTTGGTACTTTGATAGTGATGCATCAAACATGTTAACTCACAACATACTTTCTTCACTTGACTTGAGCCTGACCCTATAGGGAATACCATGACATGTGCTAACAACTCCTCTTATCGTATAATGGGAGTTGGAAAGATCACCTTTATAAGGTGCTATGAGAGAAGGACATTTGTGTAACATAGAGGGAGAGAGAGACTATAGCCTCTCCTCTTCCTCCTTGGTGCATGGGCATTATCCCATAGACGAGTGTTGTCATGCTCTATGTGTGAACCATATTGAGAAGTTCTTATGTATTGAGCTATTGGTTGCTGCCTTCGTGTGAGCAAATGGAAAAAAACAACAACCTTTTTATGTTTTTCACTCCTTGACATGTCTTTAGAGTTGTATTTGTTATCAAGTCCTTCAGCGCATGCACACACAGAGGCAAAAAGAAGACGAAACAAGAATCATAAACAGAGAAACAATCGATGCGATATTGGGTGCAATCCCCCTGTGTACTCTGATGGACGCCTCTTAGAGTACACGTATTTATAGGTTTATTTCTATTACGTCCTGAAAATATAAGTTACATGAGTGCCGTCGCTTTTAGAAGCATCTTTTAGGAAAAACTACTTTATTTACAAAAGGTGTTGCTTTCTAAAGCGAACCACTACTTTTACAACAATATAAACCTAAATATAACTATTCTAGAAGTCTTCGATTTAGTCTTCGAATTTATTTATTTACATGCATGAGCAAGATGATTTTGACTCCTTTTTTTCTCATAAATTTCCCATTGAATACCCACAAAAATCCTCGAGGAAGATGATGAGTTGGCCACAATAAAATGAACTTGCCCAAAAGCTTCAACCACTTTCCCTCTCTCTCTCTCTCTCTCAAACTTTGATTCCAAATGCGAGGTCCCATTTAACTACTTGCCATTCTCCTCCCAACATTAAATAGGCCTTGTCCTCATGCACATCTAGATTCCTCTATAAGGCCCAAACACTCCTCATATGGCCACTCTAAGGAGATGGAATAACCTCATTAAATTTACAGACTTGTGTTAGAGCCTTGGCTCCCCCGAGCTCTAGTCCATGACCCATCTAGAGTCCTCAAGCAATGCAGGTAGATGAATGGTAGACCATAGAATAGAATCTAACAAAATGTAATGGATAAGAACCATAAAAAAACTTGCTATGAGTTAGAGAGACCTTAGCTTGTTAAGAATTTTCTTCAATGAACTATTTTGAACAATCATGATATTGAGTAATCAACTTCCTTCATGAATGGGAATTGTTTTGTGCATCAATTCTAAAAAAAAAACCTACAACCTCACACTGAATAAATTAATTAAAGATTTTTTAAACTCATTCATCCAATCTAAAGGAAGGACCTTTTTTCCAAACACTTCAAGAGAAGCTTCTAAAAGCTTGTATCTTAAATTTGACAAATATTCTCTCCATTCTCGTAAAGAGAAATAGTTTCCAAAAGAGACTAATTGACATATGCTAGCTATTGAAAAGAAAGTTTGCAAGAATGTGTGAAAGAGAAGGATGTGATTCACATTGCTAGTGGGCCTAAGCACAAAACATTATATTAGAGACTGAACACATAAAAGAACTCTCCATCTACATCAAACAAAAGGGAAGAGGAAAAGAGAAAAAAAAAAAGGAACAATTACCCATTCCGAAAAGATCAAAGCAATCGAAAATGATTGTTGTTTCTTTCAATGTTTGAGGACTTAGTGATCCCTCGAGGATGGCCACTATTGGTCAATGATTTTGAGAAAAGAATGATAATCTACATTTTATTTGTCTCCAAGGGGTCAAAATTATCGGAGAAGATCTTCATAAATGGCTCGAAAGCATTTCATTTGTTCAAATTTGGTTCTCCATCTCCCACTCCAGAGGGAATGGTGACACAATGATCAGCTTCAAGCCCTTTTGGTCCTCATATTTTTTGGAGACCACAATGGATTTGAGCCATAGATGGATTGTTGCATCCTTTTGTGAAGCACATCCATTTACCATTGTTTCTATGTGTGCCCCAAATCATGAATCTACGAGAACAAAATACTTAGCATGCTTGAGTCCTTGCCCTTAGAGATCATTCTTTATGGCAATTTTAGCATGTTAGAGGTTCTACGTGACAGATGGGAACAAAGAGCTCAAGCTCTTGATGGGATAGAGAAAGACTATTGAGACCAATTAAAGTTGCACCATGACTTTGTATAATTCAAGGAATCTCAAGGGTTTTCTTGGTTGAAGATCCAATTGGGTGTGGACTTGTGCAAAGCTAGGCTTGGCAAGGGCTACATATCCTAGAACATCCTCAAAAGATTGGGTCCCTCCTCCCTCTCCCAATGCTTGGACTTAGTAGTTTCTAATCACTACTTGATAGTTCTAACCCTATTTAATTATAGAAAAGCTACCTTGGTTTCATTACAATCCTAGGACCTTCTCCCTCCCCTCACTTGAACAAGAAATCTTCATTGCATGGAATACCAACTCCTCTCCGACCAAGTCTTGGAGGGTGGCTATTAAACTAACCCATACTATTTTATGTAGGAATCAAAAGGAAATCCAAAACACTCATCATGCAAGAGGGGATAATCTTTATAGAATTATATAGAATCTAGAAACAAAAGTCAATAAAGGGCATTCTCATCTTCAAGTTGGGCTCTCACAAAGTTATATATATGGCAAAGAAATTAGGAGGAAGAAGCATCAGATATACTTGAAGGACTGATGGGTTGATAAAGCTAACAAATTGACTAAAGAAATACACAAAACCTTAAAGAGGAAATTGAGCAAGGAAGCTATGCATAATTGACAACAATGGTGTCCAATCCACTATGGATAAAGAAAATTACGTCTTGATTATCAAATGTTTCATACAAATCGTTGGGATTTTTACTCCACGTGCTTCCCATAGATGGGATTGCATGGACTCCATCTTGTGCATCAAATATAAAAAGATTCCACAAGATATTATGCAGTTCCTTGATACTCCTTTAAATGGCCATGAAATCCTAGAAGCGATCGAAAAGCTCAAGATTTAACAATCTCACTAATGAGTTTTTCAAGACATTCAAGGAAATTGTGGCATTTCCTCTTTTCTTGTTTTGGACGAGGCTATGAACTATGGTGTGTTACTCACTTGCTTAAATGAACGTGTGATTAAGCTCTTATACAAGAAAGATAATAAAAATAGGATAGAAAATCGGCATCCTATCATAATGCTTCAAATGGGCTATAAGGTTTTTGCTAAGATCCTAGCCAATTGCATAGTGTAAAATCTCCACTCATGGATCAATGAAGATCGTGATGGGTTCATTAAACATACATCATCATCAAAGCCATTATTGATGTTTGGAAAGGAACTGATTATGCAAATGAGTCATCTAAAAATGCTTTCCCCCTAAAAATTTAGTTTGACAAAGCATATGATAGATTGGAGTGGGATTTCATCCTCCAATATCTAGAGGATGTTGGTTGTGATCTTCATGCTTTTGGGAAATGACACCACTCATAAAAACATTAATGGCAAGATCTCTTAAACTATATGCTTAAAGTGATCTATCAAACAAGGATGTTTGTTTGCTCCATTGCTCTTTGCCATCATTGTTGATGGCCTCAACTTCTTAGTTAACCAACATGTTCATCAGGATCTTATTCATGGAATTTCTCTCACATGGCCAACACTTGATGATTATGAGACTCTTTGCCAATGGCACCAATGTGTTTTGAAAGTTGATGATGGGAGTGTCTCAACCTTTTGGCAATATCTTGATATTTTTGCGAAGCTTCTGAGTTAAGAATAAACCACACAAAAACTGCCTTCAGCCCCTTCTAGGACCATCTCCATAGTTTCTTCTTGACCAAGGTTATTGAGATCTTCCTAAATTGGCTATTGGGAATCCCGATGGATTTTGATGTTTCGAAGAGTCAATGATGGAATGGCATACTTGCCAAACTCGGCAACAAACTTGGATATTGGAAGGCTTTACAACTTAACTTTGTTGGGTATGTAGTGGTGATTAATTCATTCCTTATCTCTTTTATATTATACTTTTAGGCCTGCTAGAGGTCGAGGTTCAAGGAAATTGTGAAACTTGGAAGAATTTGTAGAAACTTTATCTAGATAGGAATTCCCAACATACGGGGATGGTAAAAAAACAAATGGAAACTATGCTCTATCCAAAACAATACTTGTGGTTTGGGCATTCTGTATGTGGAAGCTATGGCCAACAAGCTGATGGACAAGTGGATGATAAAATCTTTGAGGAATGGCAATGTAGAAATAGGGGTTCCCTTGTTTTCATTGGTCTCCGTGCAAGAAAGGCCTTTACTTAATCACTCTCTTGTTCTCTCCATTTTGTTGACTCATAAAGATTCCTAAAGTCTTGTTCTCTTGTGTGCTCCTTATGGAAGGGTTGGAACGAGATGAAACCTTAATGCACAATCAATAATGATTGGAAGTGGGTTGTTTGCATTAGACAACACAACTCTATTTGGTTCCCAATAGTGGGTATTAAGGAAACAGATTCAGATAATCTCCAAAGAGTGAAGAAATTGTGAAACAAAGGGTTTTCCATCTGGAAGCACCTCTAGAACCAAGATAGAAGGCATTGGATCAAGTTTGAGGAAATCAACCCCACTAGTAGATTTGACTTTGATTAGTGGTTTCTTTTAAGACACAAAATTAATGATTGGGATGATTCAAAGATGCCTCTTACTTCCTCATGATCCCCTGTACTTGGAAGGTCTAAGATGGCACAATGGCAACAAAATGGAGAAGTCCATGTATTACAAAAGCTGGGACTATCATTGTTCACTAAACAGAAAGTGGTGTTAGAATTGGTCTTTGCTTACATAGAATTTCAAGTTCAAGGACCTATGGCACCCTCTATCGAGAATAAGAAAGTGGTCCTTATATGGTGAATTCTCCACATGGGGATATAGACCAACATCAAAGCAAGTAAAAATTGTGATGCACCCTGATGTTGTAAGTGATGAAATTGTGCTAGGGAAGATGGGTCACCTTTCCTTTTGTTGCACTCAAAGTTCCTAGTATGGTAGAGCCTTAGTTGGATTCTTGCTCTGTCATACCAAATTAATTGGAAGTAATCTTTTCTTGGTGAAGTGATTGACTGCTCCATTGCTCTATGGAATGAAATTAGAGGGGAAGTGCTCTAGAATATTTGAAAGGAAATATGTGTGACCAAATTTGATAAATTCCCTAGAGAGTGGTTGATTGAAAAATCCCTATGATGCTTAGGTAGAAGAATGCGTAACTGTAAGAAATTCCCCTCTCCTTTAAACATTATAGGGTGTTTGTTATTGAAACCACAAGGTAAAAAGTAAGTGAGTCTCTAAGGTAAAAAGTAAGTGAGTATCTCATGAAGGAGACAAAAAATGTTTTAAACCTTCTTTGTAATTTTTTCTAATGCTCTTGTGTTTTTTTTCTTTGAGTTTCAATTTATATCAAGCGTTATGAAAAAAAAACTCTACATGTTGTCAAAAGATTTTGCTTTTGCAATGATGGAATAATGTTCAATTTCAACATGGAGTATGTAAATACTCCCTTGAGAAATGCCAAAAGATACAAATGGATATCAAATTCATCTTCTTCCTTTTGAGTAGGCCATGCGAGGAAGTATTACATGTTAATGATCATATTATTGCATAGATTTCAAGCTTAGGATGTCTATTAGAGTTTCCAAGTGAGAAATAGGATATTCTAGATTAGCTCTTTGCAAAGACCCTCTCATCTCTACAAATTGCAATCGCTCTTCACATTTTGCAACCATTGCAAGTTGAAAGTACACATATGTTATTTCTATTTATCATAAGACATGTGGAACAAAGATCTCATCAAAATGAATGATTTTTTCTTGAGAATAACCTTTAGACATAAGCTAGCCTATAACAATCAACGCTATCATCAATATTTTTAGTTAAGTTATAACCCATTTGATACCAATGAACTTCTTGCTAGGAGATAATTCACACAATGGACAGGTACCATGCTTCATGATAGGATCGCGTAACAACAACCCAATCATATGTATATAGAAGAAAACAGAGCAAACATGCACAAGAGAGATATGCCAAAAGATTTTCTATGATTCCAATTAACTACAAAGTGCTACAAGAGTACATACGTAAAAGAAGAATGCAAAATTTATAACTATATAGTAACACAATGCATACTAACCAAAGAAAGCTTTCAAAGAGTGTTGATAAAGAGGCTATGACTGAAAGGGCTTATCCACAACTTCAATAACTTCTCCTTCCCCAAGTGTACAAGTGATCTTGTGTTTTATGAT
>CM035417.1:153585628-153610628 GCA_020310875.1 Ceratopteris richardii | reverse complement strand
TATGGATTTTTTAGAAAAGATTCTAGATGTACATGTCCAGCCATATCAGGAGGGAGTTAAAATTCCTACCATTCAAGAAAGAGTTGAAGAAAGAGGAACTTCACAACCTTCTGTAGAGTCAGTTCCACATGAAACTTTGGTTCCAAAAATGAAAGAAGTTAGAGTTCCAGAAAGTCCTAGTACCTCAGAAGGACAAGTTCTAGAACCTGTGGAAGCTGAAAGTTCAGAAAGAGTTTCACCACTATTTAAGGATAGAGCTACTTGGTTATATCGGACTTGGAAAGATAGTGGTATAAAGACTTTTACAGGAAGAACAAGGAGTGAGATTAGACAACAACAAGATCATGTAAGAACAAGAAGTCAGACTAGATAGCAACAACAAAAAGATCATGTAAGTTTTGCTGAAGACTTTGAGATTCATGATATTTTGGCACTTACGACTATTGAAGATGAGCTTGCATGTGTTAAAGATGCACTTAACATTCCTATTTGGAGAAAAGCTATGCAATAAGAGATTGATTCTATTCAACTATGTGAGTTACTAGAGGGAAAGAAGGCTATAGGTGTAAAATGGATCTTCAAAATCAAAAGGAAACCAGATGGTACTATTGATAGATACAAGGCCAGGTTGGTTGTCAAAGGATATGCACAACAAAAAGGTATTAATTATGATGAGATATTCACTCCTATGTCTAGGATGACTGATATTAGATCAATACTTGCTCTAGCAGCACATTTTGGTTGGCATATATATCAACTTGACATTAAGACAACTTTTCTAAATGGTGATTTATATGAGGATGTTTATATTCAGCAGCCAGAAGGTTTTGAAGACACACGTAAAGAACACTTAGTGTGTAAACTTATAAAATATTTATATGGTTTGAAACATGCACCTAGAGCATGGTATGAAAGGATACATACATATCTTTTATCCATTGATTTCCATAACTCACATGCAGCTCCAATGCTTTATGTCAAAGCAAAAACAGGTAAAATGATTATAGCAATCATTTATGCGGATGATATTATAGTCACAGGTCCCAGAGATGAAGATTTGCAGATGTTCAAAGAACAATTGAAGCAAACATTTGATGTGAATGATTTGTGTGAAGCTGAATATCATGCAGCATTTACAGCTACTCTAGAGTCAATATGGTTGCAAAAGTTTTTTAGTTATCTTGATATGAGAGTACATGAACCCATTCAGATATTTTCAGATAGCTAGAGTGCTATAGCTATAGCAAAGAATCCAGTGTATCATGCAAGGACAAAGCATATAGAGGTACACTACCACTATATTCGAGAGCAGATAGCTAAGAAGCACATTGAGTTGGTTTATGTTCCTTCTAGTGAGAATGTTGCAGATATATTTACCAAAACATTGTCTAGAGATATTCATGAAGAAGATTTGCATGTTACTGAAGCTTGTACCATTGTGACATTGAAGGAGGGATTGTTGGAAGCAATGTCCAAGAATGGTCCAAAACTATTGGAAAATAGTTATAGTATATATTCTTTATATACCTTCTACAAGAAAAAGCACATGGGTGCCTTGGTCTAGGAGAAACTATTTGAAAGGAATCCACCCAGGTTGAAAACCCACAGGCGGCAACGAACAATGAACGACATTATTTTTGCTTTACTTTTCCAAATGCCAACATACAACGACGATGGACTCCGATAGTTTTTGGCGATCGTAAGTGATGGCTTTTGTTTTATTGCGTGAAGTTTGGCTACAACGATCCTAGCTTTATGGCTTTTTGTATTTGCTTTTGGAGGGTACTTCAAAGACTATATAAAGAGAGCCTTGTTTCATTATGTGAGCGTCACTCATCAAGCAATGCTCTCAAGGAGATCAAGGAGGAGTCTCACACACTTGGAGGAGGTGATTACTCAAAGATCACAAGCTAGCTCTTGGTGTTCTGAAGCTTTGGAGGTGAAGTTTTGGTGAAGGAGAGGCTACTCTCTTGCAGCAAGAAGTCTTCTACAAGGTGGTGGTAACTATCTTTTGTGAGTTAACCTTATATTTTGTTTTTAGGGTTTCTCTAACCTAATCTAAACATTAGGGTTGGTTGATTTACAATATTGTTAGACTACTTTGTGAGAATAAGGTTAGCTTCATTGCTCATTCACTTCACACACATTTAGATTATTTCAACATAATCTAAAATTTTGTATCATCATCTTCTTGGATATTCTTCCATTAGTGAGTGCACCACTTTACATTGTTGAGTAGTACTCCCACATTGTAATTTGGACATCTATTGTTTAGTGAGTAAGCATCCAGCTTATGTTCCCTATCCTTGTATCAAGATCTCTTTCTTTCTATCTCTCACTTATCATCTTAATTATTTAAGTTGTGTATGCTCAAAAGGTTTTAGTATTGGAACGATCCTTGGGACCAAATTCCAACCCTTGCTATCAGAGCATAATTGACATACACACTTAGTTAAGATGAGTGAGATTAGAATTGAGATTGAAGACAAGTTGGATGGATCTTCTAATTATCCCATGTGGAGTTTCATGATGATGAATATTTTAGTGACAAAGGATTTATGGAGTATCGTCAGTGGATCCTTAACAAGACCCAGATGAGAAGGCAAAGAAGGAGCTACAACAACTTCAAGAGGTACTGAAATTACTATTATAGAACCAACTGAAGAAGAGGTAACCACTTCGACATCCAGAGTCACAAGTAGGTCTTTACCTAGAGTACCTCCTACTGAAGATCAGGCAAGGTGGGATGCTAGAGATGCTTTAGCACTTTCATTCATAGCAATGAGTGTTAAGAAGAATTCTACAATAGATCAAATCTTTCAGAAGTTCGAGACAAGCTTGGTTGAAGCTTGAGAATCTTTTTCAGAGTAGAAATCCTTGCTAGGAAAGCTCACTTAAGGAGACAACTAGCAAATATAAGGATGAAGGCTGGTGAGTAAATTCAAACCCACATTACGAGACTCCTTGACTTGAGATATCAACTTCTAAATGTAGGAGTTGAGATATCAGATGAAGAAATGGTAAATACGCTGATTAATTCACTTCCTATTTCATATCGATCTTCCATAACCACTCTTACCCTTACCAAAAGAGATAGAGAGGTTACATTTGAAGAGCTAGAGTTTTTGTTACTTCAAGAGGAAGATCGGTTGAAGGGAATGGAAGAGAATGAAGAAGCACTTTTATCTTCATCAAAGGGTAAGAAGAAGAAGGGGCAGAAGGAAAAACAATCCAAGAAGGAAAGTAAGTCCATCTCACCTTCTACTTTAGATTCTGTCTCTACTACATCTAAAGAGAAGTCTTCTAAGAAGAAGGAAGTAATATGTTTTTATTGCAAGAAACCTGGACATTTTAAGTCAGCATGTTATAAAAGGATTGCAGCAGAAAAGAAAAAGGCATCAGGTAATGTTGTAGAAGATGATAAAAAAGGGAAATCTCAAGGTGATTCTTATGCCTGTATCACCATTGAGGAAGTAGCTTTTGATCAGGCAGCTTTACAAGTTCTTTCAGCAAGTCCTTGGATATTTGACTTAGGTGCTACAAAGCATATGACAGGGTGCAGAGATGTATTTTCTTCTCTTTCCTATTCTTCAGGTAGAAGAGTTACTATTGCAGATGTCAATGATTTGGATGTTGTAGGAATAGGTACAGTAACCCTAAAGTCAAGAGAAGGTGGTAATTTTCAGATTTGAGATGTTCTTTATGTACTTGAAATGAAGAAGAATCTGCTATCTATATCTACATTTTTAGGTGATGGTTTTAAGTTGTATTTGAGAGAGATCTTTGTAAGATCTTATCACACAAAGAGAGTATCAAAGACAAAGGTATGGTTGAGAGTTTACCCTTATTCAAGCTACCTGATGATTCAGTTATATGTGAAGGATGTCTTGAAGGTAAGATGCATAAACTACGTTTCAAGAAACATGATCATATTACAACTACCAAGAAATTGCAGATTATTCATTCAGATGTGAATGGACCTATGAGAGCAGACTCTATTGAGGGCTTCAGGTATTTTTTTCTATTTGTTGATGATTTTACAAGATACTCATGGATCTATGGTCTTAAGTTGAAGTCAAAAGTCTTTCCTATGTTCAAGAAGTTTGTAGCTATGGTTGAAAATGAAAGTCATGAAACTATCCAGATTCTCAGAAGTGATAGAGGTGAAGTTATTCTTTCATGTAATGCTTATATTGCTGAAAAAAAGGTTTATGATAAAGAAGGAGAAATTCTAGAGTTCATTAGTGACAATGACTATGGAGTTTTTAGAAAGATTCTGGATATACATGTCCAACCATATCAAGAGGGAGCTAACATTCCTAGGATTCAAGAAAGAGTTGAAGAAAGAGGAATTTCACAACCTTCTATAGAGTCAGTTCCACATGAAACTTTAGTTCCAGAAATGGAAGAAGTTAGAGTTCTAGAAAGTCCTAGTACCTTGGCAGGACAAGTTCTAGAACCTGTGGAAGCTAAAAGTTCAGAAAGAGTTTCACCACTATTTAAGGATACACCTACTTGGTTATATCAGACTTGGAAAGATAGTGGTATAAAGAATTTTACAGGAAGAACAAGGAGTCAGACTAGACAAACAACGAGATCATGTAAGAACAAGAAGTCAGACTAGACAACAACAACAAAAAGAACATGTAAGTTTTGCTGAAGACTTTGAGATTCATGATATTTTGGCACTTATGACTGTTGAAGATGAATGTGAATGTGTTAAAGATGCACTTAACATTCCTATTTGGAGAAAAGCTATGCAAGAAAAGATTGATTCTATTCATAAGAATCAAACTTGGAAGCTCTATGAGTTACTAGAGGGAAAGAAGGCTATAGGTGTAAAATGGATCTTCAAAATCAAAAGGAAAGCAGATGGTACTATTGATATATACAAGGCTAGGTTGGTTGTCAAAGGATATGCACAACAAAAAGGTATTGATTATGATGAGACATTCACCCCTACATCTAGGATGACTGTTATTAGATCAATACTTGCTCTAGCAACACATTTTGGTTGGCATATATATCAACTTGACATTAAGACTGCTTTTCTAAATGGTGATTTACATGAGGATGTTTATATTCAACAACCATAAGGTTTTGAAGAGACAGGTAAAGAACACTTAGTGTGTAAGCTTATAAAAGCTTTGTATGGTTTAAAACAGGCACCTAGAGCATGGTATGAAAAGATACATACATATCTTTTATCCATTGATTTCCATAACTCAGATGCAACTCCAACACTTTATGTCAAAGTAGAAATAGGTAAAATGATTATAGCAATCATTTATGTGGATGATATTATAGTCACAGGTCCCAGAGATTAAAATTTGCAAATGTTCAAAGAACAATTGAAGCAAACATTTGATGTGAATGATTTAGGCATTTTGCATTATTATCTTGGGATTTAGTTTCTATTTCAAGATGAGTGTATCTATATGACACAACAAAAGTACATTGAGAAACTTTTGGAGAGGTTTCTAATGAGTGATTCTAAACCTATGTAAACACCTATGAATCAGAACATGTCTTCACAAATGGTAGGAGATGCAGAGCCATTTGATGCTACTCTATATAGTCAAGTAGTTGGATGCGTAATATATCTTTGCAATACACATCTTGATATACACTTTGCAGTTTCTCAAGTATCAAGGTTCATGTAGAATCCGACAGTGTTACATTGGAAAGCAATAAAGCGGATCTTTCGATATTTGAAGGGAACTTCAAATTTTGCTATGGTTTTTTTGAAATCTACACATTATTACTAAAAGGATTTTCAGATTCTGATTGGGCAGGTGATAGAGACACAAGAAGAAGTACTAGTGGATTTTGTTTTTATCTTGGAGATTGTCTTATCTCATGACTTTCGAAGACAGAACCCACTACTGCCACTTCATTGTGACAAGCTGAATATCATGCAACATTTACACCTACTCTAGAGTCAGTATGGTTGTAGAAGATTTTCAGTTATCTTGATGTGAGAGTACATGAACCCATTTATATATTTTCAGATAGCCAGAGTGCTATAGCTATAGCAAAGAATCCTGTGTATCATGCAAGGACAAAGCAAATAAAGGTACACTACCACTATATTCGAGAGCAGATAGCTAAGAAGCACATTGAGCTTGTCTTGGAGATTGTCTTATCTCATGGATTTCGAAGAGACAACCCACTATTGCCACTTCATCGTGTGAAGCTGAATATCGTGAAGCATTTACAGCTACTCTAGAGTCAGTATGGTTGGAGAAGATTTTCAGTTATCTTGATGTGAGAGTACATGAACCCATTCAGATATTTTCAGATAGCTAGAATGCTATAACTATAGCAAAGAATCCAGTGTATCATGCAAGGACAAAGCATATAGAGGTACACTACCACTATATTTGAGAGCAGATAGCTAAGAAGCACATTGAGATGGTTTATGTTCCTTCTAGTGAGAATGTTGCAGATATATTTACCAAAGCATTGACTAGAGATAGTCATGAGAAGATTTGCAGGTTACTAAAGCTTGTACCATTGTGACATTGAAGGAGGGAATGTTGGAAGCAATGTCCAACAATGGTCCAAACCTGTTGGAAAATAGTTATAGTATATATTCTTTATATATCTTCTACAAGAAAAAGCACCTAGGTGCCTTGGTCTAGGAGAAACGATTTGGAAGGAATCCACCTAGGTTCAAAACCCACGGGTGGCAGCGAACAGTGAACGACATTATTATTGCTTTACTTTTCAAAAAGCCAACGTACAACGGTGATGGAATCGGATAGTTTTTGGAGATCATAACCGATGGCTTTTGTTTTATTGCGCAAAGTTTGGCTACAACGATGGTAGCTTTATGGCTTTTTGTATTTGCTTTTGGAGGGTACTTCAAAGACTATATAAAGAGAGCCTTGTTTCATTATGTGAGCATCACTCATCAAGCAATCCTCTCAAGGAGATCAAGGAGGAGTCTCACACACTTGGAGGAGGTGATCACTCAAAGATCACAAGCGAGCTCTTGGTGTTCTGAAGCTTTGGAGGTGAAGTTTTGGTGAAGGAGAGGTTACTCTTTTGGAGCAAGAAGTCTTCTACAAGGTGGTGGTAACTATCTTTTGTGAGTTAACCTTTTATTTTGTTTTTAGGGTTTCTCTATCCTAATCTCAAAATTAGGGTTGGTTGATTTATAATTTTTTTACACTAGTTTGCGAGAATAAGGTTAGCTTCGTTGCTCATTCACTTCACGCACACTTAGATTATTTCAACATAATCTAAAATTTTGTATTATCATCTGCTTGGATATTCTTCCATTAGTGAGTGCACCACTTTATATGGTTGAGTAGTACTCCCATGTTGTAATTTGGACATCTATTGTTTAGTGACTAAGCATCCAGCTTAGGTTCCCTATCCTTATCTCAAGATCTCTTTCTTTCTATCTCTCACTTATCATCTTAATTAATTAAGTTGTGTATGCTCAAAAAGGTTTTAGTATTGGAACGATCCTGGGGCCCAAATTCCAACACTTGGTATCAGAGCATAATTGACATACACACTTAGTTAGGATGAGTGAGATTAGAATTGAGATTGAAGACAAGTTGGATGGATCTTCTAATTATCCCATGTGGAGTTTCATGATGATGAATATTTTAGTGACAAAGGATTTATGGAGTATCGTCAATGGATCCTTAACAAGACCCAGATGAGAAGGTGAAGAAGGAGCTACATCAACTTCAAGAGGTAGTGGAATTACTATTACAGAACCAACTGAAGAAGAGGTAACCACTTCGACATCCAGAGTCACAGGTAGGTCTTTACCTACAGTACCTATACTGAAGATCAGACAAGGTGGGATGCTAGAGATGCTTTAGCACTTTCATTCATAGAAATGAGTGTTAAAAAGCATATTCTACCACATACCAGATGTGGCAGAAATTTGAGACAAGCTTGGTTGAAGCTTGATAATCTTTTTCAGAGCTGAAATCCTGCTAGGAAAGCTCACTTAAGGAGACAACTAGCAAATACAAGGATGAAGGTTGGTGAGTCAATTCAAACCCACATTACGAGACTCGTTGACTTAAGAGATGAACGTCTAAATGTAGGAGTTGAGATATGAGATGAAGAAATGGTAAATACGCTGATTAATTCACTTCCTATTTCATATCGGTCTTTCATAACCACTCTTAGCCTTACCACAAGAGATAGAGAGGTTACATTTGAAGAGCTGGAGTTCTTTAAGAAGAAGAAGGAGCAAAAGGAAAAACAATTCAAGGAAAGTAAGTCCATCTCACCTTCTACTTCAGATTCTGTTTCTACTACATCTAAAGAGAAGTCTTCTAAGAAGAAGGAAGTAATATGTTTCTACTGCAAGAAACTTGGACATTTTAAGTCAGCATGTTATAAAAGGATTGCAGCAGAAAACAAAAAGGCATCAGGTAATGTTGCAGAAGATGATAAAAAAGGGAAATCTCAAGGTGATTCTTATGCCTGTATCACCATTGAGGAAGTAGCTTTTGATCAGGTAGCTTTACAAGTTCTTTCAGCAAGACCTTGGATATTTGACTCAGGTGCTACAAAGCATATATTCTTAAGGTAGAAGAGTTACTATTGTAGATGTCAATGATTTGGATGTTGTAGGAATAGGTACAGTAACCCTAAAGTCAAGAGAAGGTGGTAATTTTCAGATTTGAGATGTTCTTTATGTACTTGAAATGAAGAAGAATCTGCTATCTATATCTGCATTTTTAGGTGATTGCTTTAAAGTTGTATTTGAGAGAGATCTTTGTAAGATCTTATCGCACAAAGACGATAAGTGTATTTTACAAGGTATTTAGAGGAGGGATCTTTGTTTTGTCAAAAATCAGTCAGGCATATGCAGTCAAATCTTCATCACCGGTGGAAGATATGAAGCTATGGCATGAAAGATTTGGACATATTAGTTTTGGAGCTCTCAAGAGTATCAAAGATAGAGGTATGGTTGAGAGTTTACCCTCATTCAAGATACCTAATGATTCAGATATATGTGAAGGATGTCTTGAAGGTAAGATTCATAAACTACCTTTCAAGAAATATGGTCATATTATAGCTACCAGGAAATAGTAGATTATTCATTCAGATGTGAATGGACCTATGAGAGTAGACTCTATTTAGTGCTTCAGGTATTTTGTTCTATTTGTTGCTGATTTTGCAAGATACTCATGGATCTATGGTCTTAAGTTGAAGTTAGCAGTCTTTCCTATGTTCAAGATGTTTGTAGCTATGGTTGAAAATGAAAGTGAGGAAACTATCTAGATTCTCAGAAGTGATAGAGGTGAAGTTATTCTTTCACGTAATGCTTATATTTCTGAAAATAAGGTTTATGATAAAGAAGCAAAAATTCCAAAGTTCATTAGTGAAAATGACTATGGAATTTTTAGAAAGATTTTTTAGAAAGATTCTAGATGTACATGTTCAACCATATCAGGAGGGAGTTAAAATTCCTAGGATTCAAGAAAGAGTTGAAGAAAGAGGAATTTTACAACCTTCTATAGAGTGAGTTCCACATGAAAATTTGGTTCCAGAAATGGAAGAAGTTAGAGTTCCAGAAAGTCCTAGTACCTCGGCAGGACAAGTTCTAGAACCTGTGGAAGTTGAAAGTTCAGAACGAGTTTACCCACTATTTAAGGATACACCTACTTGGTTATATCACACTTGGAAAGATAGTGGTATAAAGACTTTTATAGGAAGAACAAGGAGTCAGACTAGACAACAACAACAAGATCATGTAAGAACAAGAAGTCAGACTAGACAACAACAACAAAAAGATCATGTAAGTTTTGCTAAAGACTTTGAGATTCATGATATTTTGGCACTTACGACTGTCGAAGATGAACCTGCATGTGTTAAAGATGCACTTAAGATTCCTATTTGGAGAAAAGCTATGCAAGAAAAGATTGATTCTATTCATAAGAATCAAAGTCGGCAGCTATGTGAGTTACTATAGGGAAAGAAGGCTATATGTGTAAAATGGATCTTCAAAATCAAAAGGAAAGCAGATGGTACTATTGATAGATACAAGGCTGAGAGGATATGCACAACAAAAAGGTATTGATTATGATGAGACATTCACTCCTATGTCTAGGTTGACTGTTATTAGATCAATACTTGCTCTAGCAGCACATTTTGGTTGGCATATATATCAGCTTGACATTAAGAGTGCTTTTCTAAATTGTGATTTACATGAGGATGTTTATATTCAGCAGCCAAAAGGTTTTGAAGAGACAGGTAAAGAACACTTAGTGTGTAAGCTTATAAAAGCTTTGTATGGTTTAAAACAGGCACCTAGAGCATGGTATGAAAAGATACATACATATCTTTTATCCATTGATTTCCATAACGCAGATGCAGCTCCAACGCTTTATGTCAAAGCAGAAACAGGTAAAACGATTATAGCAGTCATTTATGTGGATGATATTATAGTCACACGTTCTAGAGATGAAGATTTGCAGATGTTCAAAGAACAATTGAAGCAAATATTTGATGTGAATGATTTAGGCATTTCACATTATTATCTTGGGATTCAGATTCTGTTTCAAGATGAGTGTATCTATATGACACAGTAGAAGTACATTGAGAAACTTTTGGAGAGGTTTTAGATGAGTTATTCTAAACCTATGCAAACACCTATGGATCAAAACTTGTCTTTACAAATGGTAGCAGATGCAGAGCCATTTGATGCTACTCTATATAGTCAAGCAGTTGGATGCTTAATATATCTTTGTAATACATGTTCTGATATACAGTTTGTAGTTTCTCAAGTATCAAGGTTCAGGCAGAATCTGACAGTGTCACATTGGAAAGCAGTAAAGCGGATCTTTCGATATTTGAAGGGAACTTCAAATTTTGCTATTGTATTTTTGAGATCTACACATTTATTACTAAAAGGATTTTCAGATTCTCATTGGGTAGGTGATAGAGACACAAGAAGTACGAGTGGATTTTGTTTTTATCTTGGAGATTTCTTATCTCATGGCTTTCAAAGAGACAACCCACTATTGCCACTTCATCGTGTGAAACTGAATATCGTGCAGCATTTACAACTACTCTAGAGTGAGTATGGTTGCAGAAAATTTTCAATTATCTTGATGGGAGAGTACATGAACCCATTCAGATATTTTCAGATAGCCAGAGTGCTATAACTATAGCAAAGAATCCAGTGTATCATGCAAGGACAAAGCATATAGAGGTACACTACCACCATATTCGAGAGCAGATAGCTAAGAAGCACATTGAGCTTGTCTTGGAGATTGTCTTATCTCATGGCTTTCGAAGAGACAACCCACTATTGCTAGTTCATCGTGTGCAACTGAATATCATGCAGCATTTACAACTACTCTAGAGTCAGTATGGTTGGAGAAGATTTTCAGTTATCTTGATGTGGGAGTACATGAACCCATTCAGATATTTTTCAGATAGCCAGAGTGCTGTAACTAAAGCAAAGAATTGAGTGTATCATGCAAGGACAAAGCATATATAGGTACACTACCACTATATTCGAGAGCAGATAACTAAGAAGCACATTGAGTTGGTTTATGTTCCTTCTAGTGAGAATGTTGCATATATATTTACCAAAGCATTGATTAGAGATAGTCATGAGAAGATTTGCAGGTTACTGAAGCTTGTACCATTGTGACATTGAAGGAGAGATTGTTGGAAGCAATGTCCAACAATGGTCCAAAAATATTGAAAAATAGTTATAGTATATATTCTTTATATACGTTCTACAAGAAAAAGCATGTGGGTGCCTTGGTCTAGGAGAAACGATTTGAAAGGAATCCACCCAAGTTCAAAACCCACTGGCGGCAGCGAACGACATTATTTTTGCTTTACTTTTCCAAAAACCAACCTACAACGGTGACGGACTCCGATAGTTTTTAACGATTGTAAGCGATGGCTTTTGTTTTATTGCACGAAGTTTTGCTACAATGATCGTAGATTTATGGCTTTTTGTATTTGCTTTTGGAGGGTACTTCAAAGACTATATAAAGAGAGCCTTGTTTCATTATGTGAGCATCACTATTCAAGCAATCCTCTCAAGGAGATCCAAGAGGAGTCTCACGCACTTGGAGGAGGTGATCACTCAAAGACCACAAGCTAGCTCTTGGTGTTTTGAAGCTTTGGAGGTGAAGTTTTGGTGCTATTTTTGATGATGCTGATGTGTTGACACTTGATAGTACTGTGCCAACTGAGGCTCTTATGGCTGATTCTCTTTCCCACACCTGGCTGATAGATTTTGGTGCTTCTTTCCATGTGACACCACATAGAGAATGGTTCTCTAATTATGCAGCAAAGTCTCTTGGTACCGTGAGACTTGGTAACTCTTACCAGTGTGATGTTGTGGGGATTGGAGATGTGGTTGTGCAGTTCATTGATGGTTCAAAATTTAATATGCATAATGTATGCCATGTACCTCAGTTATCACGCAGTTTGATGTCAGTTGGTCAACTTGATGACCTTGGTTACAAGGTGGTCTTCTATGCTCAGTCCTTTCGTATATCAAAGGGAAATATGGTTATTGCAAAAGGAAGCAAAGTTGGCTCACTTTATCCTTTATTTGTATCACAGAAAGAACACTTGTTAGCTATTACTAAACAGCCCATGGCTTGTATTTGGCATGGTCGTTTGGGCCATATATCTCGTAGTGGAATAGAAAATCTTTCTCATTCTGGCTACTTACCTGTGTTATCTTTCTCTGATTTTTCATTTTGTGAGCATTGTCAATATGGAAAGCAAACCAGAAATGTGCATAGAATGCACATTGACTCTTCAATTTAGCCTTTAGATCTCGTTCATACAGATGTGTAATGTCCTATGCCCACTAGGTCCTTAGGTGGTTCTCTTTACTTTGTCACTTTCATAGATGATGCTACTAGAAAAGTCTGGGTATATCCTATCAAATTGAAGGATGATTTATTCCCTACTTTCAGAAAATGGCTTGCTTCAGTTGAGACTGAAAAAGGAACTAAGCTTAAGGCTTTACGTTCAGATAATGGGGGTGAGTATACCTCACATGAATTCAACCTTTTCTGTCAGTCTAGAGGGATTCATAGAGAGTTTATAGCTCCTTATACCCCAGTACAAAATGTAGCTGAGAGGATGAATAGAACTATTCAAGATAGAGTAGTCTCTATGTTGCATCATGCAAACCTCTCACAAGGTTTTTGGGCAGAAGCAGTATTGAATGCAGTTCATGTGATCAACCTTTCACCTAGTACTGCCAAAGGTTTGAAAGTGGCACAAGAGTTATGGATAGGGAAACCACCATATTATGATCATCTTTGCATTTTTGGGTGTGAAGCATATGTTCATATACCCAAGAGTCTTAGACAAAAGTTGGAACATAAGTCAGAGAAATGCATTTTTCTTGGATATGGTCGAGAAGGACAATTTGGATATCGCTTATGGGATCCTGAAACACGGTCAATGATTAGAAGTAGTGATGTCATTTTTAATGAGTCTAAGATGCATCAACAACCCATTAAGGATGTCGAAGTGAGAAGAGTGGTGTTTGAGGATGCTAGTCCTCCGGTTAGCATGCATAAAAATGCTGCACATCCCATGGATGTTCAAGAGAATGTCCATTCAGATCAGTATGCACATGTTCTTGTTTAGCAACCATTGAGATGTTTTGCACATGTCTCACATCCACCTAATAGATATGTTCTAGGTTTAGATTTTGTTATGCTAACAGATGCTGGTGAGCCTTCTTGCTACAAAGAGGCTATCTAGATAGAGGATCATGTCAAGTGGGAGCATGCCATGAAGAGTGAGCTGGATTCTATTCACAAGAATGGTACTTGGGATTTAGTACCTTTGCCAAAGGGCAGGAAAGCTTCACCATGTAAATGGGTATCTAAGCTGAAATTCACATCAGATAGTGCTTCTCGAAAATATAAAGCACGACTTGTTGCAAAGGGTTTTAAGCAACAACATGGTGTTGATTTTGAGGAAATCTTATCTCTAGTGGTCAAAATGACTACTTTGTGCATGTTGCTTGGATAGTCTAGTCCAAATGGATGCGAAAACAGCTTTCTTGCATGGAGATCTTATAGATGAGATCTATATGGAACAACCAAAGGGTTACGTAGTTCCTGTTGGTGCAAGTCAAGCCTTCACAATTTGGCTTGGATATTATCTTGAAGACTCTACATGAAGCAAGGATCATAGGAACACTAGCTTATGAGTTATTACCTCTTTACCCATTGTAAAAGTCTATATGACTTGGTATCTTATGTAATCACACCTACTTGATTAAGTCGTGGAAAAATTGGTTGATTGATTGAGGGAATATCTCAATCAACTTTTAGGTGAAAGATTCAAGGAGATTGATTTGAATTCTAATTCAAATCTACACTCAACTCCTATAAAAAGCTACAAGTAAAAAGTCGCGGTGGTTCTTCACCATTCCCGAGGCTAACATTTGTGATCATTGAGTGTGTGAGGTCTACTCTATAGCCTACACCTCTGAGTACCATTTGGCTATGTGTATCATGCCAATGGGAATGTACATTTACATGATCTAATATAAATACTTACATTCATCTACTCTGTGATTCTCTGAGTTGTCTACTTCAAGTCTGTCAACTTCAACAGAGCATATCTCAGTGGCTTCTGAACCAAATCAAGTGATTCAAAGCTTGTTGGAACCAGCTCCAAGCATACTATATGCCTACAAAGTTTGAAAGTCATTGGATCAGCCATCTCGGAGAAATCTCGCTCGAAGTGGTCTCTGGTATTTCTCTGCACATCTCCTAAAAAGTCAGGGGTGACTCTAACTTTGCTAAACTTATTTCTCAGAGTATAGTTCATCATTTCTTCTCATTCCACTTGCAAATGGTAGCTTGTTAAGCTAATTTAATATGTCCAGAAGGAATTTGATCAATTGTAAGTGTGCTGGTCATACTGAGTGAAAGACTGAGCAGGTGTCAATACCAAAATAACAAGTTTTCTTGGATTTGTGAAGTGCAAAGTTATCTGTTTTGATTTGATCATTACACATATCATTTGGAAAGTACATATATGCTTTCTTGGTATCATTTGGAAGCTAATCAAGTATACTAAGCATTCCTGGAGTCATAGAGGGCTGGTGTGAAGCAGGTTTAACAGCACCTACTCAATCTCTGAGTACATCCAACCATCCTCTCCCAACAGTTCCTGGCAAGGAAAGTCTAGTTTGTAAGCTCAAGAAGATCTTGTATGGACTTAAACAGTCTATTAGACAATGGTACCAAAAGTTTGATGCTTTTATGAAGTCCCAAGGCTATTCTCGAAGCAATGAGGATCATTGTCTCTACACAAAGAGATGCTCAGATGGCAGCTTGATCTGCCTGATACTTTATGTCGATGATATATTGATTGTTGGGAAGTCCTCCTATGACTTGTCAATTCTCAAAAGAAATTGAGTTAGACATTTGATATGAAGGATTTGGGGGATGCCAAACATATTCTTGGCATGCGCATTACTCGTGATAAGAGTAAAAGATGCATATTCTTGTCTCAAAGTGAGTACATATCCAAAGTACTTCACAGGTTCAATATGCAGGGTGGAAAAGCATTGAGTACACCTTTACCCACATATGTGAAATTGAGCAAGGATGATTGCCCCAAATCAGATGAAAAAAAGGAATTCATGACCAAAATTCCCTATTAGTCTACCGTTGGTAGTCTCATGTATGCTATGGTACCTACCAGACTAGACATTGCATTTGCTGTAGGAGTTGTGAGCAGATATATGTCTAATCCTGGCAAGAAACATTGGGAATCTATCAAGATGATTTTGAGATATCTGAGTGGCATTAAGGACAAGTGTCTATGCTTAGGTAGAGGGAAAGCATCCATTATTGGTTACATAGATTCTGACTATGCTGGTTGTGTAGACAATCGTAAGTCTACATCAAGGTACATTTTTCATTTTGCTGGAGGTGCTATCTCTTGGAGATCTCGTCTTCAAGAATGTATAACTGTTTCCACCATAGAAGCAAAGTATGTTACAACAAGTGAGGAATGTAAGGAAGCATTGTGGCTTTCTCGTCTTGCTTGTGATATGGGTTTACCTCATCATGTACCTCGTTTGCTCAGTGATAGTTAGAGTGCCATTGCTTTGGCTAAGAATCCGGTCTATCATGCAAAGACCAAGCATATTGAAGTGAGTTATCACTTCATTAGAGATTGCTTAGCCACTAAGCGCATTATTCTTGAGAAGGTTCACACTCCAGATAATGCTGCAGATGCTTTGACTAAAGCTCTACCAAAGGATAGCTTTCGACAATGTTGTCACTTGATGGCGGTTACTTGATTCATGATCTTACACATTCACTTGTATACTGTGTAACATGCCCATCAGGTGAGAGGTATAGTTTGTATAGTTACACTCAAGTATTCTTTATCATTCTTTATTTTTCTCCCATAGTTACTTTGGCCATATTGGCCTTTAGTGGGAGATTGTTACCGTTAGTGTCCATGTGAAAGGCAAAATGACCACCAAACACTTCTTTGTATATGTTCTTTAATAAAACATATAGTGGCCTAGCCAGTCACAGACTGTAAGCTCAACTGCATTTGTAAGACCTAAGAAGTCTATCTTCGTGCTCCCTGTGTACTGTGTTTTTCTGTGTCTTAAATAGTCTCTGTGTGGAGTACCATGTGTGGCCTTAGGAGCTCAGTTTTCTACTCCAAGGATATCGTCATGGAGCTCACGAGAAGGAGAGCGCACTATGGTGCATCGTCGTCGAATTACTTCAGTAAGCCTATTGCCACTCCTATGGAGACAGGTTTACGACTGTGTTTTCATGATGCTAGAGATGCATTTGATGCTGTTCTCTATCAGTAGGCTGTTGGATGCTTGATTTACTTATGCATTACTTGGCCAGTTATTCAGTTTGTTGTCTCATAGATGAACAGGTTTATGCATTGCCCAGGTGACAAGCATTGGCAGGCGGTTAAGTGCGTTTTGCTACTTGAGTGGTACCCGACTACTTGGGTTGTTTTATCCCAAGGGGGGATCACTACCGCCAGATTTGCATGCTTTTCATGATAGTAATTGGGCTGATTGCTATGACACTCGTGTGTCCACCAGTGGTTTTCGCTTCATGCTTGGTAGCTAATGTATATCTTGGTTGAGCAAGAAGCAGCCTACTGTGGCCACTTCCAGTTGTCAGGCTTAGTGTAGGGCAACTTTCACAATGACTATTGAGTGTGTGTGGCTCATACGCCTTATGGCTGATTTGGGTGTTGGTTAGTCTTCTGCCACCACCATCTTCACTGATAGTCAAAGCACATTGGCAGTTGTGAGGAACCCTGTGTTCCATGCTCGCACTAACCACATTGAGGTGCATTATCATTATGTCAAGGAGAGGTTCTCTACTGGGGAGATCAGCTTGGCATATGTGCCCATGCAGGAGAACATTGCAGACCTTTTTACAAAGGCTCTGCCTAGGGAGAAGTTTGAAGCTTTCTGCAAAGCTTTGGGCTTACTTACTTTTGTGGATTAATTCCACATAGCTTGGCACTTCTTTATACATGAATGCCAACTCCTTGTTCACTGCATCACTCCTAGGGGGGATTTGTAGATATATTAGGTAGTGATGTGTGTGAAGACTCTAGGACCACCGTGGCACTTTTTTTCCCTCTTTAGGAGGTTTTTTCCCCCAACTTGTATATATGTCTGTTGCCCTAGCAGGCTACGTATCTTTGTACATTCTAATGGTAATACATCCAGTATTGTGTGTTGTGCTCCAAGCTTCTTCTTCTTCCTTGAGCTATTCGTGTGCTTCCACAGATGTCTAATTCCAACACGATTCTCCTCTTGTATCAGGGTATATTATCCCATACTATATCTAAAAAGAGGGAAATCTTTGTATGGTATGATCCCTTCTCAAATCATTCTAAAAACCATTTGGCTTTGCACTTTGATAAGATGAACCGAGTGCAAAGTAAGGAAACATTAACAAGGGTAGCTAAGCATCCTTGCCTAATTCAATATCTCACTATGTGCAAACTAGGAATCCATAGCACAGGTGAAATAGGTTGATTCTAAGTATCCTAGCCAAGTGCTATCTTAGTTGAGTTCTAGGAACTACCTGTGCAAGGGACTAACAAAGTGAGTGGATTCTCTGACTAGCTAAAAACTTTGAGAATTATTTTTTAAATTGACTCAAATTTGGTTTTGATAGAGGTCTTTATTATGGTTGACCAAAAAAGCTATCTTAGATGTTTCTACTATGATCCATGTCTGACGAATATCTACCAACCATTGTCATGACTAGAGGACTCCAATCGAGGATTTAGAATCTAGTGGAATGTAGGAAAGAAGTGTTCCCGCACCGTTGTCGACCCGGGCTTTTCCAAAACAAATCCTAAATGGATTTTACAACTATCCAAACTTAGAACACTTTCTCAAAACGTTGCACTTGAAGTTGGACTTTCGGGCATCCATCACAAAGTATGTCATTCCATACCACCATACCCACTTTGATGCTAGATTGTGCATGTGCATGCGTACCCATGCATGTCAATCCCCTTTGACAAAATCCTTCCCTTGCCCAAACTTAGTTTTTGAGGTAAGCAATGTGGGCCTCCTCATTTGAGAGTAAGAGAAAATGTTTGAGGTAGGCATTTCTTTCATCCTTGTGTACAAATACATCCATATTGTTCCCCTATGGGTGAACCCCTATTCAAGAAACACATGCACTTATAAATCACGTATTTAAAAAACTTTGAGCATTATAAAAAAATATAATCCACAAGCTGAGGCATTTCCTATTCCTCACTAGTGAACTACAACATGTTACATAAGCTAAAATTTGAAAAAATATATATTTTTTTCTAGATCTGGACTAACCAAATGTGCCGATTTCATATCCAAAACTATCAATACTTGATATTTGCACTCTATTTCTTCATATAGAAAAGCCAAAACTCCTTTGTTTATAGTAACATTCACATTGTTAGAAAGAATTGCGCTTTTAAATAAGCTAAAAATAATTGAAATTGACCACTCCAGCAAAGAGCAACACATGTCCGAAGTTGATGGAGTACTTGATTATTACGGGCTAGAAAAAATGACTAAAGATGCCACTTTGGAGGCTCTTCAAATGAAATTGGGATGAAATTTCTTCAAACTTGAGATATGTATATGCTATAAGAATTCCAATGAATGTAGAATTCATAAATAAGAAAATTTTTCAATCTTTGATAACTTAAAATGATGAGAAAAATTTCCATCTTGTATGATTTGCACTTTTCTATAATATGATCTTTTCTTTGTATGTTGATAGAACATTTTTCATGTTTCCATACAAGTCTTTAAATATCAAGAAACCTACATAGATTATCCTTTCAATCCTTCCATCTAATGAATGGTACAAATGCTTGTATATGCATGAATCATTGAGCATCTTTAATTTGACAAGCATGAACCATAGGTTCATTAGAAGCTTAAGTTGATCTTCCACTAAACATCTCATCTTATGCAAAAAAAAATGAAATGCATTATCTTGTTGCATGAATAGGATTCCCAATCTTAAGATTTAGTAGAAAGAGTTCATGCAACTATGATACTAGTCAAAGAGGAAATTGGAATGATACTTCATCCTTAATGACAATCCACTTGATTACATCTTCTTCAAAGTCTTGATTTATGCTTGGTTCCATTTTCATTCTTGCTCCTTGGATTCTATCTTTTCTTCATCTATCATAGCTCCTTCAAAGAGGATATCCCTCTCTTTCAAGACAACCCTTTCTATATCCCCAAAAGGGTCCTCTTGTCCTTGCTCTATGATATAGGTTCTAAGTTTCTCCAAAAGATACTCCAAGAGATGTCTTTCTTTTTTATTATACAATTCTCCATGTACTATCGAGTGGTTTACAGATTATAGAAGCATATCTTTTTGACTTCAAATTGTGCTCACGAGCTCACATCATATGTACGAGAAGATTCAGGCAACAAATAGAGAGGGGGAGAAACTTGGGCTAATGAATATGCAAAGAAGAGTACGTCATTCTTCTACTCTACCTCACCATATTCCTCCTACATAGATCCATATGCATACATGATATCAATCGAGTGGTTTCAACCTCATCTACAATGAGTGGTGCCAAGAAATATCCATGGAAATCTTGTTGTACATATTACAAGAGAAGGGCATACCATTTGTACTTGCTACCATGGGTTGAAATGGATAGAGAAGATACAAGAAATTATAGATGGAACTCTTTCATATATGGAGGGATAAGATGTGCATGAAGAGCTTTTAATGGGAAAGACGTGAAGTGAGAATGTAGCTAGAGCATTAATCCCTTGCAATATGTAATCGATAGGATAGAGAGAGTATAAAAAGCAAAGTTGCACCTTCATAACTCCATGAGAATGGGAATTTTAACATTCCATACTTAGAAAAGTAGTTTGTATTGTGCTTCTAAGCTTCTTCTTCTTCCTTTTTCTATTTGTGTGTGTTCTCACTTGCCAAAATCCAACACCTTAGCTCATGTTTTTGAGATAAAGAGGGATTCTTTATGTTGTTGATGCAATAGATGGTTCCAATATCCCTATCTCATTGCATTAAGAGAAATCCATGTGTACGTGTCTTATTGCTAGGGAATTATTCTTTACTGTGAGCTTGATCGTGCGCATGTCATTTCAAGGATACAAAAAAGGGATTTTTACACATTAAAAATTAGTCGAAGTTCATTCAATTAAGTACGAGAATGCTTTTGGTATGATCAAGGAAAAATTTTGTACCTTTTTAAAAAGTGCAATATTGATTTATGCTATTACCTGATCTTGTTGTTGCTTTATTGTGTATTTCGTAAGAATTTTATTTGTTACATTGAATGTTTTGATTTGGAATGGGTACAAAAGGTTGAAGTAGAATTGGACATATAGAATAAGAAGAGAGAGCAAATTTAAAGCGTATGATGAAATAACACATGAAATTGGAAACAATAAAAATCATGGACCTTGTCATTTAGTACACGATGTTACTTCATCTTGGAAAAGGATTTTTCTTTTTTAATGATATTAGTGTTAATTTTAGTGATTTTATTTATTGCTAGTTTTTAAGTGCTATACTTGACCTTGCAAAAGGATAAAAAAAATCATTTGGTCTTTGCATAAACTGATTATTTATATCTAAATTATTGTGGTGAAAATTGTACAAAAATAAATTATTACTTTATTTCTATTTGCACAAAAATGCCTTTTGCATGAACTTCCAACCCAAGTGGCTTCCCTCTTGTTATTGTTCCAAATCAATTTATGCAATTTGATGGTGGAATAGCTCTGTGTCAAACAAAATATATTGACACATTATTGCAGTGTTTTGGCCTTGAAGATTGCAAAACCTATTGCCACTCCTATGGAAATAGGTTTAGGGTTGAGTCTTCATGATGTTGGAGATGCATTTGATGTTGTTCCCTATCAACAGGCTATAAGATGATTGATTTACTTATGCATAACTCAGCTTGATATTCATTTTACTGTCTCTTAGATGAGGAGGTTTATGCATTGCCCATGTGTCAAGCATTGGTAGGTAGTTAAGCACATCTTTCACTACTTGAGTGGTACCTGAATACTTGGATTGTTTTATCCCAAGGGGGGATCACTACCACCAGATTTACATGCTTTTTTTAATTTTGGCTGGGCTAGGTGCTATGACACATGTGTCCACTAGTGGCTTTTCCTTCATTCTAGGTAGCTCATGCATATCTTGGTTGAGAAAGAAGCAGACTACGGTGGCCACTTATAGTTGTGAGGTTGATTATAGGATAACTCTCATGGTGATTGTTGAGTGTGTGTGGCTTAGATGCCTTTTGGGTGATTTGGGTGTTGCCCAATCTTCTCCCACCACCATCTTCATGGATAGAAAGACATCATTGGTAGTTGCGAGGAACCTGTGTTCCATGATCACACAAATCACATTGAGGTGCATTATCATTATGTCAGGGAGAGGTTCTCTGCTGGAGAGACTAGTTTGATGCATGTGCCTACACAGGATAACATTGCAAATATCTTCACAAAGGCTCTATCGGAGGAAAAGTTTGAAGCTTTTCGCAAAGCTTTGGGCTTACTTCCTTTTGTGGATTGACCTCTTTCCACACAACTTTGCACTTCCTTATACATGAGTGCCTGCTCCTTGGTTACCGCATCACTTCCAAGGGGGATTTGTTGATATATTTTGGTAGTGATGTGTCTGAACACACTTAGGACTACCGGGGCAATTTTTTCCCTCTTTAGGAAGTTTTTCCCCCTTGGCTTGTATATACACCTATAACCCTAATGGGTCACTTATCTTTGTATTTTTCACTTGGTAATACATTCAATATTGTGTGTTGTGCTCCAGGCTACTTCTTCTTCGTGCTATTTGAGTGCTTTTGTAGACCTTAAAATCCAACAGTTTGGTTGCACCACTATCAAAATAGCCCACATCTGAGACGACCACTGGCATAAAATCTTCATGAGAAGATGGATAATAACTACGGTGAGTGGTAATTTCCATTCTTTATTCTTAACAAGATTAACAATCTAAGTTTTAGGAGTAGAGGCATCTAGAAGAACCATCCTGACATCTTTCGTATGCTCCTCTTTTGCAACTAGTTTAGGACAACTACTAATGACATGATTATTTGCCTTACAATATTTGCAAAACTAATTTTTCTTTTTTGTTTTCTTGTCATCTTTATCTTCCTTCTTTGGTTATCTAGCATTAGAAAAATTTTACTTACTAGTAGACAACCTCAATTTACATTCACCCTTTTGACTATCTAAGAGAGCTTTATATGCAACACACATAATTGACCTAAGTTGTATAGATTGATCTTGTTACATCAAAATAGAGAATAATTCCTTAGATGTTAAGGCATTGGGATTACTTTAATCATAAAAAAAGAGTAAAACTAAAACTCTAATAATAGTTTGGAAGAGCATTAAGAACGATATGCAAAAGTGAACTACCTTGCAAGATTTCATCTCAAGAAATCAATGACTTTTTTCAAATCCTTGATCTTTGAGAAAAAAATTTTCCATTGAATCTCCTTCATTCATATGCTCACTCTCCAACTATTTTCAAAGATAAGCAACACAAGAATCATTTCATGCCTAGTATAGTGTGGCAAGATTATCCCAAGCATCTTTGGTTGTTTTGCATGAGTGAATGTGAGGGATAATAGCAAATTTGATATACCAAGCTATCAGTTCATGTGCCTTGCTTAATTACCATCTCAATGAAGCTACTGTGCAATAATTCGTAATAAGAACCACAATAGGACCAATAACATGAATACCATCATCTTCAAGAGCACTTGTATCATGTGTTGTCACAACATTGGTAGGTGTAGGAGTATGTATTGCCACTTCTTGCAAAATATTTCATAAGAGGTCTTATTCCAATACAAGATGCCTTTTTTCATGTATGCCCACAATAGTTAGTTAGAACGATCCAACCTATCCTCAATATCCAACATACGAACACATACAAGATGCCAATCATTGTACCTTGATGCAATTGTATGTTTCTAAAAAATTGTTGATATATTTAGGTAGTGATGTGTGTGAACACACTAGGACTGTCTGGGCACTTTTTTCCCTCTTTAGGAGGTTTTTTTCCCCCGGCTTGTATATATGCATATAGCCCTAACGGGTTACTTACCTTTGTACATTCTAGTGGTAATACATTTAGTATTGTGTGTTGTGCTCCAAGATTCTTCTTCTTCCTTGTGCTATTCGCGTGCTTCCGCAGCTTCCACAAACATCTAACTCCAACAATTGGTATCAGAGTAGGTCGTCGCTTCATCTAGGACTTCATCGACACCCCTCCGATCATAGTCTCAAAATTGCACAAAATTTGGTACCTATACTCAAGGTGATTAGTAGATAAAAAAGGCTTCGCTTTATGGTGCCAAAATCACGCTTTGAGCTCGTTTTGGTCTCTGAATGCATAATCGTAGTAGCACTTGTGCAAATTATTTTGTCTTTTTGTGCCAAAGACATATACCAGATTCGGTTCGCCAGTATAAGGGTGTCGAAGTCTGCTGCAGGTTTAGTAGAACTAGTCAAGGTAGTTGAGAGAAAAACGCAGACAAAAATAGACACATACTAAAAGATAGAGAACTCAAATTCTCAAATTACCAAGAGTAATGCAGCTACAACGATGGTGTTATCTACCCATGCACTCCCAACGATGGAGCTTAGATGGTGATCTAGACAGTCTCTAGATGAAGGGCTTAATAGTGTGCAATGCTATGTAACACTCAAGTTGGGCCATGCTTATATAACTTTTACATGGGGAGTCGGTATAGATAAATGTAATTGGGAGATACAAAATAGTTGGCAAAATATACAATCTGACAATATCTCCATGATCAAAAGTACTACCCTCTCGGCCCTATGGGTTGGGGGATAGGGCCCCGTGATCCTGCAGAAGGGGGCAAGCCCCCCTATGCACTCCCCCCATTAAGGTTCTATGGGGAAACCATGAACTACCACAAGGCCTTTATTTTGGCCTTGAGTGGCAACCCAATGGCCCAAAAGTTTGTCTAACCCAACCTAATGGCTAGGCTCACAAAGATCAGTTATTATCATCAACGGTCACACATAGACCTCATCTAACTTGGAAGTTAAGGTTCCATAAATGTCCGAGCTCTCACAATGGCTTCTCCTCATGTTGGGGGCCTTACAACTTAGAGCACCATGGATCATTTGTGGTCACTTGGGGGTGGAGTATTGAGTATATCTAATAGCTACCTTTATGAGTCGTGTTGAAAATGCATAAATCTTTAAAAAAGTGCACATAACAAGGTCTTTTAATGTATAAATCTACAAGTTTCATAATGGGTAACCTAACCTAAAAGATGTGATTGACAAAGCCGCTATATGTCTTAATCAAACATAAACAAATGATGTGTGCATCCACCACTTCCTCTTTCACATAGACACCAAAAATAAAAACGTACTCGACATGAAATTTGCAATCAGTGCTTCTCAAATCAACATTTT
>CM035417.1:153560628-153568128 GCA_020310875.1 Ceratopteris richardii | reverse complement strand
GAAATTACACATTGTAAACCTATGGATGTTAATGTGTCATTATAAACAAATGTAGAATCAAAACCTTTTGATGCAATGCTATATCGTCATGCAATTCGATGCTTGATTTATTTTTGTAATACACATCAAACATTCAGTTTGCAGTTTCTCAAGTATCAAGGTTCATGCACAAATCTCTTAAAATTCACTGGAAAGCAATTTTAATTGAGAAGGTGACAAAAACACAAGAGTAGGTACAAGTGGCTATTGTTTTTATGTTGAAGAATGCCCTATTTCATGGCTTTCTAAGAAACAACTAATAATGGCTACATCTTCAAGTGAGGTCGAGTATAGAGTTTCCTTTACAGATACACTTGAAGCTATATGGTTGCATAAAATTCTAAGTTATCTTGATGTCCATGTTCATCTTCCTATGCAAATATTTTCAGATAGTCAAAGTGCTATTGCTATTGCAAAGAATCCTATTCATCATGCAAGGACAAAGCATATTGAAGAGCATTGTAATTACATGTAAAAAACAAGTATCTAAAAAGCACATTGAGCTAGTCTATGTACCTACGAGTAAGAATGTGTCAGATATATTTACCAAATCATTATCCAGAGATAGGCATTAAAAGTTATGCAGGTTATTGAACCTTATACAATTATGACATTGGGGAGGAATGTTGGGAAACAATCTCAAAATAGCTTAGAATGGTCTTAAATTGCCAAAAATCTAGCAATCTTGGTCCCTAGCTTTTGAACTTAGTCATTTTTTAGTCAAAGATAGTCAAAAAAATATTATTGGCTCATTGGAAAATACTCTTTGAGAGCTTTCTAATGGTATCTAACATCACACTGATTGTCAACATGAAAATCTTTTTAAAATACTAAGAACTATACTCGGATGCTTTTCTTCTCAAATGTTTGGCAATCACTAATAAGGGAGCTACAAAATAGAAATTTTTAACGTTGGATAGTCAATTTTAAATCAGCCATAAATTTTTCTCGGCATCCTATATAAATACCACTGACATAGAAGTAGACCTGAATGCTTATACAAACTCCTGGATGTGCTGGGTTAGGAAAAGGGAAGGGCAAACAGCACCGCATCAGGAATGCAGGAATCAGCAATGCAGAGGGAAAGGGGAAGATGAGGGGGGAGGGGATTATACAGAGAGAAACATCTGTTTCAAGTAAATATTGCAGCATTTTCAGAAACAGGGTGTAGAACTTACTAGTGAACTACTTACATTTCTCATGTAATTTGCTATCGCTACACATCCTTTATTCCCCAGTTCAAAAACCTTTTCAAACATTTCCAACGGGAGCTTTGCATCCATCTGCATGAAGACAAATTTTTAGGTTGATTACAATCACTGCATATCATTGCATAGCATAGGCATCAAGCATGTCAATCACTGTATATCATTCCTTAACATATGTGTTAGGCATGTCAATGAAAAACACCAAGTAGACATTTGATGCTGCACATTAAAACATTCCCACAAAATAAAAGGTGAAAAGCTTCAGCATGTTCGGATGTACAACAGATCAATATTTCCACCTGTCTCATGGGACATCTCAATGAATCCTGCCTGAGATATAAACATTTAGCATTCAACCGAAATGTTCCACCAGCATGGATGGTAATTCAACTTCCCTCCTTGTGCAAAGACAAATATTTCATGACTCAAACAACTGAGAAACTCAAAATATCAAAAACTGCCACAGGTACAAAGTTTACAAAGTTCACATTACAATGGCATCAAAGAAAGTAAATACGTTACATTTGCATGGAGGAAGGGCAAAAGATGTAGTCTCAAATAGTTAGACATGTATTGTACATTCAAATTGATGTATAGTTTGGTCCAAACTTTTTCTAATAAACAATGTTTGTTACCTATACAGAAAGAAATAAACATGTTTCCAGAAAAAATACTCGTTACAAAACTTTTACGAGCCTTAAACCTTAGCCATTTGGAGCATGATCAAGTAGCACCTCTTGGATCAATCAAAGATCAGAAGATGGGCACAAGTTATAGAACCAAGGTAAATCAAGATATGAGTCATTATTTATTCTTTTCAGGTTCGAACTTAATAAAAAAAGAAACTAACCCCTGCTTTGTGGGATAGGGGGGTCCCGCGGGTGCTATGCCCATTCACTTGTACAGTTTCAATTTCAAAGTTAAAGTCCGGGGGAGTAGGCTTCGGCTGAACCTCCATTAAAAAAAAAAAAAAAAAAAAAAAAAAAAAAAAGAGAGAGAAGAAATGATATACAAGAGAGTTAGGAGATACAAAGCAGTTAGCTGTACCCTTTGTAGGGGAGTTGGGACCCATTTCATTTTCACCTTATCTCCTTAGATTACAAAGACCATTGAATGTCTAAATGGGGGACACTCTTAAAGCTCCTGATTCTTTTGCCTAACAAGGTGAAGGATCTAAAGAGGTCTGAAGTTACACTTCACGTGTGACATACTGTAGACTCTAAAATGGAGAGAGAGAGAGAGAGAGAGAGAGAGAGAGAGAGAGAGAGAGAGAGCATGATAAGCGGATAAGCAAGAAGGCTTACCGAACCAATGTAGGAAAATGTGTACGCAAAGGTTATTGATATAAACATAGCACAAGCAGAACAAAATAAGTGAAGAAGAGAAGAGAGTAGATTGGAAAGCTTGGATTGGTACCTAAAGATATGTATTTTACTAAAAGAATATATACAAAGATGTTGGAAGTAAGGTGGGCCCTAATAATAATATTCACAAGTTTACAGGATCTTCCAACATATGAACCTTAACATACACACCTTAAGACTCAAAATTAGATGAATGAAAAATAGAGAGAGAATACAATTTTCAAAGTGTAACGACAAGCTGAATGCTTACCTACACTATCTTATATGAATGTCAAATTACAATGTGTGTAATGATACAAAACTGAATGTATGCTTATACAAAACTGAATCTAGGCTGAATTTAGGGTACAAGTTATTAAGCATAAAGTGTCTAAGAGGTATGAAGAGTGTGTGCATGTGCAATTGAAGTGAATAGAAACAGTTTAGAACTGTTTATAGAGTAAACCCTTATTCTAAAATAAAGGTTTCAGAAACCCGAAATCAGAAATTGACCTAAATCGCAAGAGAAACTTCTCTACTTGTGTTGAAATAGAAGGCAAAATGCCTTGGAAGTGCAGCAACAAAAGAAGAAGAACTGAATTTAAAACGTGCTACTTACAAAACTCTTCAAAAGCTGATGGTTGGCTGCCAAAATCTTCTCCAAATATGCACCAAAACTTAGGAACACCTTCTCCACGTGGTAGAGCACTTCAATAGGCCCTAAGTGATCAATGAGTGATGCTTGATTATGACCCCCAAGCCTTTCTTTTATAGGTTTTAAAAGCTTTGATGAAAAAATGGTGAAAAGCTTGTGAAAAGCACAAAAAAGCTCATGTTAAACTTAAAAAGCGATCAGCTTTTGGTAGTTAAAATTTGCTTTTTAGGCCCAAAACTCCAACCATCTCTCATTCTAGCCATCAACTAAGTTATGGGACTTAGTTTTCCTTGATGTACACGATCTGATAAATCATATTATGCAAAAAAAAACCTTTTGAGCAGAAATTAGGGTTAGGGTTTTCTTGCATTTCTGAACCTCTCATGACATAATGTTATATACCAAATGAAAGCTCTCCTCAAGTACTATATCGTGAGCTCATAACAATTTTTGACCTTCTGTGACCAAAATTTGGCAAAGTACCAAAAATTAGGGTGGCTGAAAATTAGGATTTGACATTGTTTCCAACAAAAGATTGTAATTCAAAGTATTCTTCTCAACAAATGTTGTAGTAGAAAGAACAAAATTTTGCCTTGAATGTTCACATTCATCTCCATCTATGAGTGCACTAAACATTCTTGTTGATATATTTCAGTAGTGATGTGTGTGAACACACTAGGACCGCCTGGGCATTTTTTTCCCTCTTTAGGAGGTTTTTCCCCCTAGCTTGTATATACGACCATAACCCTAACCCTAACGGCTTACTTATCTTTGTACATTCTTTTGGTAATTCATTCAATATTGTGTGTTGTGCTCCAAGCTTCTTCTTCTTCCTTGTGTTGTTTGCGTGCTTCCGTAGACCTCAAACTCCAACAATTGGTATCCGAGCTGGTCTCTGCTTCATTCAGGGCGTCATCGACACCCCTCCAGTCATAGACTTAGATTTGCATGAAAATTGATCAGCATACTCAAGGCGATTAGGAATTCAAAACAGCTTCGCTTTATGGTGTCGAAATCCTGATGTAAGCTCATTTTGGCCTCCGAATGAACTATCACAGTGCCTATGCAAGCAATTTTGTCTTTTTGTGCCAAATATATATACAAGTTTCGGTTCACCGGTATAAGCGTCTCGAAGTCTTGTATAGGTTTAGCGAAACTCGACAAGGTAATTCCGTTCAACTTTTTAAGCTAGAGCCATTTTTCCGCATCAAGGTATTTTAGTCAGTGACCATGGTTGAAAGCAGTAATATATTCGGTATGTTGGCCATTGAGGATAAGTTGGATGGTACCAATTACACATTATGGGCTTATATGATGCATCATGTATTGGTTGCAAAAGGACCGTGGAATATTGTGCACGGTATTGAAAAACGTCCTATTACACTTGCAAATAAGGTTACTGAAGGTCATGCAGATGGCGTTGAAGATGGTGATATTCTTCAAGTTCCTGTTCGTGTTGTGCTTCTTGCTACACCTACTGCAAAGCAACTTCGTTGGGATGGCAGAGATTCTCATGCATATGCATTGATAGCCTTGTCTGTCAAACGTTCCATTATTCCTCACATTCGCTCTTGCAAAACAGCAAAGGATGCTTGGGATGCACTTACCACTTTATACCAAGCAAGGAATGAGGCTTTTATTGCTTACCTCCGAAAACAATTGGAGAGAGATCACATGAATGAAGGAGATTCCATGAACAATTTTTTGAAAAAGATCAAAGATTTGAAGGGGAAGTTGATTTTTGTTCATGAAGTCTTGCTTGACAATTCACTTCTGCAGACTGTCCTCAATGGTCGTCCAGATTCATATCAAAGTTTTGTTTCTACTCTTCGATTGATGATGAAAGGCAATCCAAATGCCTTGACATTTGAGGAGTTAGTCTCTATTCTGTTGTAAGAAGATCAGTGTGGGAAGAATAGGTCCATTATGCGTGTTACCCATCAAGCTTTCCTGGCTAGTTAGAAGGGCAAAGGTAAATGGAGCTCGTCTACTAGTAAGCAGAAATATGCTAATTCTGCGCAATCAAAGAAGGATGACAAAGACGAGAAGAAAACAGAAAAGCAAAAATTGTTTTGCAAATACTGTAAAGGAAATGATCATGTCATAAAGAATTGTCCAAAACTGACTGCAAAACAGACAAAGAAGAAAAGAGGCTCGAATGGTTATTATAGAGGCCTGTACACCCAAAACAGAGTCTGCTAATCTTGTGTAGAATGAAGAATGGCCATTTACCATTGTTTGTAGTTATGACCCATCTTCTCATGAAGAGTGTATGTCTATAATAGACTCAGATGTTTGGTACTTTGATAGTGGGGCAACCAAACATATTACCTCGCAACGCAATTTCTTCACTTCACTTTAGCCTTCCCCTACACGGAATACTCTCACATGCACCAACAACTCCTCTTATCTTGTCATGCAAGTTGGTAAGATCATTCACATTACTGCTAATAGTAGTTCTTTTACATTGTCGGATTCTTTATTTGTGCCAGGCATCAAGAAAAATCTATTATCTAGTCAAGATCGGCTTGGTTGTGAAATTTGTTGATTACATATGTCCTGTCATGATCTATCAAATGGCGATGTCATTATTGCTTCTCGCATTTTATGTCCCGGGTTGTATAAGCTCATAGACTATGAAAAATTTGTGAATGATTCAACATGTGAAGTACATGATTCTCACTCTATGTCAGATGCAAAGCTTTGGCATGCACGCTTTGGTCATCTGAATTTTGCTAGTTTGCTACTCCTACAAAAAATTGAAATGGTTTCCTCTTGAGTCTCTGCCCAAACTTTAGGCACCTGGTTAACATGTTTATGAAGGCTGTATTTTGAGCAAAATGTTGCGTTCCTCGTTCCCAAAAGATGGTTGGGTTCGAGATACTTAGAAATTGCAGCTTGTTCACAGCGATGTCTATGGTCCTATGTAGACACCCTTTCTTGGGAACTATCTTTACTTCATGACTTTCATTGATGATTTTTCCAGTAATGCATGGGTATATCCATTGAAAGCAAAGTCCGAAGTGTTTATGTGCTTCAAACACTTTCTGGTTTTAGCTGAAAATCTATCAACATGTAAAATGGGCACCCTCCTTTTTGATCGAGAGGGGGAATATATATCTTCTAATTTTAATGCATTTCTAGTTAAACGTGGGATAAAACGTAAGTGTACAATGCCATATACACTTCAACAAAATAGAGTTGCTCAAAGGAAGAACAGATCACTCATGGAGATCTATGGAGTTGCTGAAAGGAAGAACGTCATTCATGATTGCGAGGTGTATGGTCAAGAGTTAGGCTTTACCAGATAGTTTCTGGCTTGAGGTTATGTGTGGAGCATTTGTTCTTAACAGGTGTCTCACAAAAGCCTTGCAGTCTATCACTCCATATGAGGCTTTGCATGGATGCAAGCCATTTGTTGCTCACCTGTGTGTCTTTGGTTCTGGCATATGCATTAGTGCTGAACAACAACACAAGAAATTGGATGATATAACAGTGAAATGTATTTTTCTTGGGTACAGTTCTGAAAGCAAAGGCTATCATCTGTATCATCCACAGATTTAAATGCATTTTGGTTAGCTCTAATGTTGTTTTTGTGGAAGATGCTATTCAACCATTACTTTCATGTACTAAAAAGACATGAGTTAGCTCCAAAGATGTGTATGACAATTTGCTTCCTTTTTACATGTGGACAATCTAGTGTTGGTCCAAATGAGGCAATTTTAAGCCTCTAATCTTTGTGATGAGAATGAGCTTGTTTCGTTGATGAAGCACAAAACTCGGAAAATTGGATGGCTGCTATGCAATCAGAATATGATGCTATTATGAAGAATGGTACCTGGTCTTTACGTGACTTGCCTCATGGCAAGAAGGCCATTGGCACAAAGTGGGTATACAAATTGAAGCGTAAGCTTGATGAAATAGTTGACAGGTATAAGGCTAGGCTTGTTGAAAAGGGTTATGCTAAAAAAAGAGGCATTGATTTTGATGAGACCTTTGTTCCTACATGCCGAACGACTATTGTTCGTAGCATATGTGCACTTGCAGCTCATCATGGTTGGAATGTACATCGGTTGGACATTAAAATTGCATTTCTGAATGGTGACTTGCATGAAGAAGTGTAAGTTTTTCAGCCTCGTGGTTTTGTGCAAAAAGGGTATGAAAACAAAGTGTGCAGGTTGAAAAAGGCATTATATGGTTTGAAGCAAGCACCACATGCTTGGTATTAAAAGATACATGCCTACCTGATTGCACA